>BGKB01000184.1:0-139989 GCA_003116975.1 Aurantiochytrium sp. KH105
TCGCGAATTTTGCGCGTCAGCTAAAACGCCAACCTTCATCCATCGCAGGCCTTCTTTTCATTCTTCCGTTCGTTCACTCACTCGCTTGCTCACTCGAAGTCGCTTTCTTTCTTTCCTTCTTTCTTTCCTTTCCCTTTTTTTCTTTTTTTACTTCGCTTCCTTCGTTCCCTACTCCGGCGTCTTCCTGCCCACAGCTTCGTTTTGGTTCTCCCCGCATAAACCAGCAGTTTTCCTGTATCCCGCCGCGGCCCCGCAGCGCAAAGGTGTTCCCCACACCCCCACGACGCGTGGGGACGGGGCGGGTCCAGAAGCGCGGTCGGTTATCCTGACCGTCCGGCCAACAGACGGGCAGACACCACCGACGGACAGGGAGGGAGAGAGACCGAGCGACCGACTGGCGGCTGTGGACGGCCGTGGCAGTCGAGCTAATCTCCCCGCATCCTCGCAGTACTGCGGTGAGGATTGGTGGGGTCAAAGTGGGGGAGAGAGGGAAGCGTAGTGCATCGACTGCGGGACGTGATAGGGAAAGAAAGGAAGAACAAAACGGGGCGGCGGGAAAAGAAGGCGAAGATTAAAAAA
Organism: Aurantiochytrium sp. KH105; assembly: GCA_003116975.1. NCBI lineage: Eukaryota > Bigyra > Thraustochytrida > Thraustochytriidae > Aurantiochytrium > Aurantiochytrium sp. KH105. The sequence goes on from BGKB01000184.1 coordinate 580, forward strand.
AAAAAGAATAAGGAGAGAGACGGGACGAGCTCGAGTAAAGGCGCAAGTAAAAGGCTCCAGCAGAGCTCAAGCGGCGCGGGGCGGCGCAGCGCAGCACGGCGAGAGACGAAGTCACTGTCAGGGCGAGTTCGATCGACGTCGTGGCGCGCGGGCCCCTTTGAAAGAGCCTGAAGACAAACGAGGCGGAGCCTTTCACCGTCCTTGTGGAAGCAACGGGACAAGTGCTCAATCAGCAAGCAGGCGGGCGGGCGCGCAAGCAAGCAAGAAAGCAAGAAAGAAAGCAAGTAGAGCTGCAACCCCGACACTCCCTGTTCGCCGGCCGAGCGGGTCCAGGCCGTCGCGCCAGCGGGCGGGCGAGGCTTGGCTTGGCTTCGGGGTGGGTCTCTCTTGCTCTGCCTTCGCACGTTCGCGGGCGTGACCATCAAGGTTGGAGGTGTTCAGAGCTGCAACGCAGACAACCCCGGTAAGTGACGCGCAAAATTCGCGACAATACTTGTCATTTTTATTTTTATTTTTTTTCTCGTTGGAAGGTTTTCCACGCGGCTTCGAGGCGGCGAAATTTAACAGACCCAGTGCGCTTGCCGGGGGGGGTAGCATGGAGAGGAGGGGGGTAGGAAAAAATGGGCGCACAGCGAGGCACAGCATGAAAAAAACGACCAAGTACACCCTCTGTAGCAAGGGTGAAAAATGAGTCGATCATCAAAAATATGACGAAGGCCGCCCTCTGTGGCAAGAGTGTAGAATGGCTCCAATCCCTGCAGTAAAGGGGTGGAGAGGAAAATGAGCCCAAAATTCGACAAAGTCCAACTGATGTAGTGAAGGGTCGTACAAAGACACTGCAAATGCAAGAAGGAAACGTTTGTACACAAATGATTTCGTTTAAGCAGTTTCGGAAGTGGTAGCACGGCTCATAAGAACTACCTTTACGGGTCTTGAAAAGCGTTCTCGCCATCCTTGCGTCTTCTGCTTGAGATGCTCGTACGATCTGTAAACGGTGTCTTCCACACTGTATAAGGAGTCTCCGAAACCAATCTTGTTGCGAATTGTATCATCGGTGATGGGATCCTTACGTGTCACACGCATCTCTTGATCAAGACAGTCGAAGAACTCCTTAAAGTTGACGGTCAGTGCCATTTGTCTGCCTGCATACTCGAGCCCAAAGCCAACATTCGTCTGCAGGTTCTGGTCAAGATGGGGATGAAAGGACTTCCCCTGNGAAGATGTATTCATCTCAATGCCTCTCTCGTTCAGGTAGCGCCTGTTCATTGCAAGCTTCGCTTGCTCCTCCCGTGGTAGTCATCGACGGGAAAAAAGGTGCTCAACGTTCTGGGCCTGGCTCAACCCGTAGTGTCGCCTGCTGAGGTGGAATGCGCGCGGGTAAGGGCACGAGCACGAGCACGTAGATAGTCTTCTCCGCAGAGGTGAAGCACTTGCTTGCTTTCGCGACGACAACGATAGCGAAGCGTGGAAAGGAGGTCGAAGCGACGATGACCAATACAAACGGCTGCTGGGGATGCAGTTGCTCACAAAGGCAACGCGCGGAAACGCAGAAATATGCAACTTAAGGGAGTCTCGCGCACCCCTCTCCCGTCCAGTGAAGCTGCCGTCGCCACGCGCGCCGACGTGCGCGGCAACGCACAGACGGCTCCAAGCCACGTCGGGGCCATCGCTATCTGCTATCTCTTACCCGCCCGCTGCCGCATGCTGCAGCCTCTGGCCGACCGCAACCCACCTGACGATACGGGGTCTCGAAATAGAAAACCCTCCTCAATGGGGAGGCCCGATCAGAACCAAACGGAACGAGCAAGCTGTTTATTGTCGCGAATGATCAGATCCACCCGGTAAGCGCTCTTTCGTTCTTTCTTTCTCCCGGCGAACCGCCATCACGAGCGCCAGCTCCAGCCGTCTCCAGCCAGTTCGTGCTCGGCCTCGGACGTTGGCCACCTCCACCCCTGGCTCGAGGCTCTTCGTTCACCGCGTTCGCCCCTTCGACCGCGCGCGCGCGCGAGAGAGAGAGAGAGAGAGAGAGAGAGCTCGAAGCGTCGCGACCCGGCCACGGCCATCGCATTTCATCCCATCTCATCTCGACTCCGCGAGCCCATCAACCTCGCTAGCTTGCAAACCGGCATCCAATCATCCACCCCGTCGATCGGGCGCTCGCTTGCGGCGCGCCACGACAGAACTCGAGTTGCCGCGCCGCGCCGCGCCGTCGCTTCGTGCCCGCCAGGCTAAAGGTCACGCGTCTCGCGCCTCCGGTCTTCGAGCGACCACGGAGCTCGAGTGATCAATTGTGGACGACCATCTCCATCTCCATCCCCTTCTCAGGCAGGCCCAGCCCGACTGCCTCGCAGCCGCGAGAGAGACCGCGCCCCGCCCCGAGACCCAGGCCGCGAGCCACGCCGAGCCGAGTTCGCGAGCCGAGTTCGTGAGTCGAGTTCGCGAGCCGAGTTCGTGAGTCGAGTTCGCGAGGCGTCTGAGTTCGCGCCAGACTCGCGGCGGTCGCACCGAGCCCTCGTGCTGGACCGCAGAGCCACTCGGCTACGCGTCGTCGCAGAGCTGGCCGCCGTCTCTGCAGAGGAGGAGGCGAAGACCTCGGCGAGGCCGGAGACCCGAGCGCGAGCGCGAGCGCGCATGGCGGAGCCCGCGCCGCGGCCCAGGAGCGAGACAGCGAGAAGGCCGTGTCGCGCAGCAGAAAGGCCAAGCCAAGCCAAGCCAAGTCGCCCCGCGGGTTGGTTGGCGGAGCGGTCGTTCGCGTACAGGAGCCGCTCGGGAATTTGCAGGTCGAGGCCAAGAAAGAGGGACAGAGAAAGCCGCGGGCCGAGCGAGACGCGGACGAGCGAACAGGCGAGCGACCGGGGCGTTGTGCCGTCGATCGAAAGGTAGCGAAAGGTAGCAGGCTCCGGTGATCCATTCGTCCGTTCGGCCGTTCGTTCGTTCATTCATCCACCTGTCAAAGCGTTCATCGGTCTGCGCAGCGGCACGTGCCCGTCCCCGAGAAGCAGGTGGCGACATCCACGCGGACTCCAGCGGTACGCGCTGGTGCATACGTTCGGTTGTTATTATTCGTTCGTCCTCTCGTTCGCCCCTTCGTCCACCCATTCTCATCGCTCGTGCAACTTTTTGGTTCTCGCCTCCCTGGCTCGGTCGACGGCGCGCGCAGTGGTGCGCAGCCGGAAACGAGGTCACGAGGAATCCTGGCGCAAACAGCTTAGCAAGCAAACAAAGAAAGCGGTCAACCGCCGCCCGCGGCTCTTACTTCCTCACTACAGGTAGAATCTCGATCGACCGATCAATCGACCACCGCCCAACCATCAGGCATCCATCCATCCCATCCATCCGTCCATTGATCGATCGATCGACCGATCGATCGATCGATCGACCAATCTCCTGACAGCCAGCCTCATCGACCGACCGACCGACCGATCGATTCCAGCTTCCGCATCCCGCACCTCCAGAGTAGTACCACCTCGCCGACTTCCAGAGCGGAGCGTGCACGCAGTCAGCCAGCCGGGCGCCCCGAGCCTCGTGCTCCCTTCCTGCACACGGCAAGCGGTCCGCGTCCAGCGCGACGCAGCGACATCGAAATTCGCGCGGCCTCGCCTCGCCTCGCAAGCCAAGTCACGCCCAGCCAAGCCAGGCCAAGCCAAGCCGAGACTCGATCGACCGGCCGCGGTGTGAGCGCGCACGACTGAGTGGGCGAGGAGAGGCAGCGAGGCGTGAGCACTTTGCGCCGCCGCGCCACAGTCAAGACTCGGCTGCGACGAGGACACGAGCCAGCCAGGCCAGGCCCAGCAAAGGCTGCACGCACGCCCAAGGAGAAGCCAAGGCCGGGTCCGAGTCCGAGCTCGAGCCCGAGCCCGGGTCCGGGCGGTGGACAGAGTCGAGAGGGAGCTGTACCGACGCGCGAGCGGTGTCGACGATCGACACCCAGCAGAAATTGCGCGTAAATTGCGCCATCGAGTCAGTCGATCGTGCGAGGCGCAGCGCAGTAGCGCGCACTTGCACGTTGACTGACACCTTCCGCGAGTCACCGTCAGAATTTGCTTCGACTGTGCACGCGCGCGCGCGCAAGAGAGAGAGAGAGAGAGAGAGAGAGACGGATAGGTTCTTACACTGCTCGCAAGTGAACGATCAGGGCACAACAAGATTGGCGACCAGAGCTTCCTTGGCTGTCCCCATCCAAGCTGGAAAACGTTCCAACAAAACGAGAGCCTCCAGATCGCAACCAAGCGCAACCCCAGGGTGCTTTCTCGCTAGGCTACATCTGCTTGTCCCCATCTACCTGACTCTCGACTGAGTGCGCGCGGAAGCGAGGAAGAAAAAAAACTGCCTGTGCCCCAGCGCGCAACAAGACCGACCGAGTACTCCACTTCTCGCTTTCTTTCCGACGTTCTTTCGCTCCCTTTTCATTATTCATTTCTTTCCCCTGCAGCCACCTCCCTCCCTCCCTCGGGATCGCAAGCTAGCGCAACAAAAAGGTCCACTTGGATCGTTTGCTTGCGCACTCAGTCGGGGAACACACAAAAGCAAGATACGCAGAAGACGCAACGCGTCTGCCAAGCAGCCTGCACCAAGCTGCGCGCAATCTAGCTAAGCTAGGTAACAATCTAGCTACGCTAGGTAGCTAGCTAGGTAGCTAGCGCTTGTCTTCCCCTCGGACGCATACAAGTTGGCACATTTTCGCTCCCTCTGCGATCCCATTTCTTCGTTCGTTCTTTATTCCTTCCCGTCTTTACTTCTTTCTACGGCCTGGTCGTGAAGCCTCGCTCGATTTTGGAGTCGACCAAAAGGAAGCAAAACACCCAGATCAATTCGGCAACGCAGCCTCTTCGAGGCACCAGTTGAGCGAACAGGCCCTAGGCCAAAACCGCAGCCTGTGCAAAGGGTTATGCACCCAGACAGGCCCACCATCAAGCAAGAGACTTCGAGGCACTCCGGCTTGGACAGCGAAGAGAGCGAATTGCTCGCGCGTGCACGCGCAGCAGCAGTGGCAGCGGCAGCGGCCGCATCAACATCAGCAGCAGCGGTACCCGGTGCACGACCTCCCACCCCACCGCCCGACCCAATGTCCTCCATCGTATGCGAACCCACGAATCCTGCAACTTCAGCCTACGGCAGCTCATACTCACCCCTCTTTCACCTGCGTTCTAGTGTCTTTGCCCCTCAAGCATCTTCGCAGACGTACCTCCACGCTACGCAGCCGCAAACCAATGCTTTTTCACCATCATCCTCCGGACACCCCAACACGATCTCCACGACCTCCGCCACTTCTGCGGTTGGAGCAGCCACGGCGGCGATGACAGCAATAGGAACAGCACCAGCACCAGCAAGGACGGCAAGCACACCCAACACGCAACAACAGAATTCTCCTGTGCCCCCATCCTCACCCTCGTTGCACGCCCAGTACATGCACCACTTGCATGCGCAACAACGCGATGTCACCCGCTTCTCACATCACTTCAATCTAGGCACAGGCATGAACCCCTCCGCCGCACAGCTCATCTCCTCACATGCTGAAGGCTTTCTCACCTTGAATCAGGCAGACCACGCAAGACTCATGGCCCGACCACATCAACAGTCCCCACACAACGCAGCAGCCTCGTCAACCTCCATGTCTGCGTCCGTGTCATCCCCAGGTCTTTCCCCAAGCGCCAGCACCTCTTCATCAACGCTGCCATACTTTGCTCCATCACACCAGAACGTTGTTGCACCACCACCCATGCCTCCACAGGTCCTCCCGCGACTTCCGGTGTCAACTATGGAACCCAACAGCAGACATCAGCCCCCACAAGTCCAGCAGCCGCCGCCATTGCACGCACACGCACACGACCCGAGTACCGCACCACACTTCGTCAACAGCCCTTCACAGCCACCCTTCTCCCCGCAAAATCTCATTCACCAATACCAGCAACAGCAACAGCACTCAGCAACATTAATCCGTGCACGTCTCGAGCACCTTCGAATGTCTGAACTGCCTGCACGTGCGGTAGATCTCGCGGACTCAGGCGTTGCTCCAAATCGTGCCCTCGCGGAAATGCCCTTGTCATCGCACACACAAGGTCTTGCCAGCGTCTCGCAACAGGTAGCGCAACACCCCGCGTACAGCAACGTACGTAATGTCAGGACTTCGTCTGCTGCAACCTTGGGCGCATCCGGGACCACACCACCATTGACGACAAGCCAGGTGATTGCTTCTTCGAATACCGGTGCATCTGCTTCGAACTCGCCCACGTCGGCCTTTCCCCGCAAACGAAAACGCGAAGAACAACTACCAAACGCGCAGCAAAGGTCCATTAGTGTGCCAGGCGCGAGCCCATCAAACGCTCTCTTCAGTCATGAAGCATCTCCACGCCGACGTCGCCATAGTCACCTTTCAGGACGCGAGGCGTTGGTCACCCTGCAGAATTTCTCGGCGCTTGGGATTGATCTCTCAGCGCTCACATCGATTCTTGGGTCTCATGACTCTCTCGAGGATCTTGCTCCCCTTTTACGAAATCCTGCCAAAATCGAAGAACTTCGCAGGCTGCGTCCTATCCGAAGAATCCATGAAGGATTCCCATGCGACCTCTGTCCTAGAGTCTGCAACTACAAGCAGCATCTTCAAACACACATTCGCACAGTCCATCTCGGCATCAAGTCACACCTTTGCGATGAGTGCGGCAAGAGCTTTGGCGAAAAGTCCGCGCTTACAAAACATCGTAAGACCGTTCATGTGCGAGATAGACCTTATCAATGCCAAGACTGTGGAAGTTCTTTCGGTCAAAAGGCCCATCTCAACAAGCATCGACTCGCAAAGTTTCCCTGTGGCTCGCGTCGCCCGCCCTTTTCACCCTCCGCCTCCCAAGGCCCCCAGAGTCCTTACGGGTCCCCCCCACCGCAGACGACGCTCTCTTCAATCGCAAGTGCAACGTCTCCCGCATATCATGACTCCACGCGAGAGGAGAACGACACGTCTCGCAAAATACTTTCATCCGAGGCCCAAAAGACAATGACCGCGCCCGATCCGCCACGAATTTTCGCAACTGCATCGTCATTTGCCTCCACGTCCTCCTCCTCTTCCTCCTCCTCTTCCTCCTCCTCATCATCATCCTCTTCCTCCTCATCGTCATCCAATACAAGCGCAACGTCAAAGTCTAATTCTCAGCAGCGTCAGGGTACACAGCAAACATCAAGGGCAAACATGAACATCAAGAATCAGAACAAGTAAAACATTTCCACAAATCGCTACGTACTTTGTTTACATCCGATGCTGAAAAAAAATCGACAGTTTTCTCGCCGCGCTTCTTTTTTGCTCCTCCTTATCATTCATCATCCAGAAGGATACATCGAAAGAGACACCGACATCAAAAATCTAATCTTCCGACATCAAAAATCCAGTCCTTCGCAGCGTCAAGAGTTAAGAGCAATCATTCCGGACAAACACGAGCATTGCAGTTCTGAAACATTTGCGATCATTCTATTGACCTGGCGGCGCGCGCGCCCCCCCGTTCCCCTCCCGCGTGGCTGCCGTGATAGATTATATGGGATAGCGAGCGATCCGTTGCGGAACCCGAATTACTACGAGTAGTATTTTTTCGTTTCCGAACCAGATTGTTCTCTTGATTTATTTTATTTTATGTTAGAGAGAGAGAGAGAGAGAGAGAACCAACCATGTGCTTGGCAACAAAAGACTCTGTGCGAGCGCGTGCATGGACAAATCTATAGCGAGGCTGCGCGCGCAAAGGCTGCGCGATCATGGCGACCAACCTGCGGCATTGCGGGTCGGCACCGAGTCTCCCCTTCACCACGCCGCACCCCCGCGCACAAGCCTTTGACGCGATCTCTAGAGCCAAAGCAGCGCCATCGACCTCGAACACCAATGGCGGCACCATTTATGCAGCCAAACTCGCGCTTCGTGAGCAGCGTAAACGGGAAATCGACGCAGAGACACTCCTCATTCGAAATGAACGTCTTCGCGAAGAAAATGTATCGCTTCAGCAAGAGGTCACACGACTTCGACAAGAGGCAAAACAGCATTCGCACCAGCTAAAGGCCATGGAAGCTCGCGTCGACAAGGTGTCCCTCCGCAGCGAAAATCTCATTGGCGCGATTGCCGCCTCAAAGGTTGATGAAGCTTCCCTTGCGGCTGCTTTCCATCTTCCGAGCGCTTCATCGAATGCCATTCCTGAAGACGCACCTGGGCCAGCAGCGTCTCCGCATCAAAACCAAATCGAGGACGAAGGCGTGCGTCGCGCGCATGCGCAAGCCAAAACGAAAATTAACTGGGGCGGTACCAACGTTCTCGCCTTTAAAAAGGCCCTCCATGTTCTCACGGCTGAACGCAACGAGGCTCTCGCGCGTGCTCAAGTCACCGCCAAGCAGCTCGCTGCTTTGCAAAATACATGCGAAGACTTGCGCAATCAAGTTCGCGAGCTCGCCTTTCAGAACCGCTTCGCAAAGGAGCAGAGTACTGCAACGCTGAGCGATCTCGCGCCTGGGGCAGCAGGGTCGCGGCGGAAAACAACCTTGCCTTCAGTAAGGACAACACTTCCCGGGACCAGACGAGGGACCGTCGTTGCGCACGGCCATGCAGGACAGCGAGCAAGCCTCGCAAGAAAAGCGAGCACAGTTGTCGCGCATCCCGAAGCACGCCGTGCTCTCGAGACTGCGGCAGACCTCGAGGTCGTCGATTCCCTGCAATCCGACATGGATGGTGACATCGATGCCCTCGATACCATGCCCAAGCTCCTCTACGACCTTTACGTCAAACTTGGCATCTCGCACCAGCTCCATGTTGAGACCTCGCATGCTCCCGACACCAAGGCGACCACAAAAGTGCCTCTTCTCGCATCTGCCATGAGCGGCGACGACGCGAATCATGGCGCTACAATGTCTGTAGCCGAAGCAGACGAAGAGATGTCACGAGCGGTCAAGCGGGCTCAAACATTTTCCAAGTCGCAAGCGCGCCACCTCGTTGACCTCGTCCGTCACATGCAGGCCAGCATTACTGGACTTTTCCATCTCTCGCAAAGCCCACGCGCCATCGTCTCAGCACAATCTGAGCGCACAACCATTGACCTCTTTGCGCACGTCTCGGAAGCATGCAAAGAAATCGTCCCTGGTGTAAAGCACGTCACACTCTGGATCATGGACACCGAACACAACAAGGAGAACATGTGGACGCGAAGTGCACGCAAAGGTAGCATGGTTGAAGTTTCGTTTCGAGACGAGGCCGACAGTGGTATTGCAGGGCATGTCGCGCGCAATGGAAAGTGTGTTGTCCTCAACAATTGTGTTCTTGGAGACAACCCGGACTATGTCTATAATCCCAAGGTCGATCATCTCGGCTCGGTTCGCGAGTTTGCGGGAACATCTGCTCAAGGTGAAGGCTACTCGAAACAGAGTCTCGCCACGATCCCCATCTTCCGGGACACGAGCGCCTACTCGGATGGGTCCCCCACTGCGGCAGCCACGGAGCCGCAGACGGACCAGCCAGTAGCCATTCTACAGGCCAGCAAGTCGGCGTCAAAGTCCCACCCGACCTCACATCGAACATTTTCCGATGCCCAGGTCCTGGCACTCAGTCTCTTTGCGCATGCCGCGCTCTGGGTCTTGGAGAACATTCGCGTCATGCAGCACATGCGCTCTCATGACAACGCAGTCCAGGCCATGTTGCATTTTCCGCGCGGCCTCGCCCGATCACTTGGAGTGCCGCCTTCGGCCCGTAAAACAGAAGGCGCCAAGTGCGAACTTCTTCGCCGGCTCGAGATCCAGGTCGTTGAAACGCTGCCGGGCGCACGTCGCTGTCGCATTTTTGCACGAAGAGCACCGTCTGCTTCGGACTCTCAGGCACCAGGAACCTTGCATTGGGTCCCTGTTGCATCTTATGCGAGACTTCTTCACGACGAGTGGGACTCTATGAATCGCAGTTCGTGCGTCGCCAACTCGGGTCTTGCAGGCGACATCGTACGTTCTGGCCTTGCTCTTTGTCTCGAAGATCCATACAACGACCCGCGTTTCAATGCAAATATTGATCTGGAGACCGAGGGCCTTGCGCTCATTGCAGCACCCATCTATGCGGTCTCGATCGGGCACAATGAAAAACGCCTCTGGGGCGTTTTGCAGATATCCTTGCCATGGGGAATTCATACGGCGCCGTCCGTCGTGGACACTGTTGTGGCGGATCTGGTTCCTCAAATTGCGCTCGCCATTGCGCTCTCCCAGATTGACGCGGTGAACTGATTTGATCAAAAGTCTTGCGTGTGCGATCTGCTCCACAAGTGAAGTGCTTTTTTCCGAAAAGGTTTAATTTTAATATTCATTTCGCCTCGCTCTTCAGCAAACGCAAGCAATGCAAACGTTGCCGTTTAGCTGCTAAAAATGATGTCGAAGGCGATGACGATGAATGACGCTTGCTGTCTCAGAAGAAGATAAAAGCCGAGGTATTGTAAGATTCCAAGGCGTTCCGTATGTTCGTTCTCCTGCGCAAGCATCCTCCTTTTGCTGCTGGGTGTTTCAGTTCGGTACTCACACTCTTTGACGTTGTGCGTGAAATGCTTTCGACTGAAACGAGGGTGATATTGCTTGTGTCTGTTAAACGTCCACAACATCAACGTCGCGCGGTCCACCTGCCTCATCTGCGAGCTCCAGTTTATCGAGCGCCGACACAACCTCAATTTCTGCGGCTTCGGTTGCGGAGGAGGGATTTGGCAAGGTCGGCGGTATAACATCTGCATCATTTGCCTTTTCTTGGACGTTATCCTGAATGACGTCTTTCCCTTCTTCATTGCTGGCATTTCCTGCACTTTTCGCCTTGTCCTCGTCCTTCTCGTGCTCCTCGTGCTCCTCTTCCTCGAGCTCGATGCTCTCCAGAAAGGCCTCTGGATCGTAGACAACACGGATGAGGAGCGAGCAGCTCGGGCAAGGCGCGAGATCTTCTGCGCCAAGCAAATCATCCACCGTGATGAAGAAGTCGTCTCCGCACGGGCACGGGTACGTGTACAAGTCGTCCTTCTCCGAGAACGTCATGTCGTCCAAGTCAATGTCATCCCAGGCCGCCATTGTCTCGCCGTCGCCTGCCTTTGCAGCGGCAACAAAACCCTTGCAAGCCGCGTCGCCTTGCCCCGCGCCTCGCTCAGCCGTTCCTCGGCTCTGCGTGCCAAGCGCGCCGGCAAAAGCGTCCACAGCTTTACGCTTTTGCTGCTGGTGTCGAGTGGTGGGTGGGTGGTCACGAAGCGACACGAAGGCAACAAAAGTGCAATGTTGAAGGGAAGGACTCGGAGGGCAAGTGTAGTTCTTGCCAAGCTTGCCAAGGAGCAGCAAGCAAGCAAAGCGATCGAAGCGAAGCGAGATGGGGGCCGCTCGAGCGTGGCGACTGCTCGCGGCCTCGCTCGAGAGGATCGGCGGAGCGCGTCTCGCAGACTTCGTTCGCTCGCGGCGGGCTCGAGCTCGACTTGCTGCTGCCGCTCGCGGCGCCAAGGCCCAAGATATTAGCCTCTGGCCCTCTGCCGAGGTGCCGTGGCCTCGCAAATTTGCTCGCAACGAGCGACGTGGAGGACACCTGGCATGGATCCATGCTGCATCGGTCGGAGAGGGACTCTGTGCCGTTGGCATCGTTGGCAAGCTCTTGGAGCGCGATGTCGAAACGCACGTCCTCGTAACGTGCAGCTCGGCTTCGGCGCTTGCCGTTGTGCCTTCTCGGGTGCGAGCGCGTCAACCGGACGCGATGGAACGTGTCTCGTTTGGACTGGCGCCACTCGACTTTCCACATCGTGTCGATTGCTTTCTCGAGGCCTGGAAACCTGACCTCGTTATATGGGTTGAATCCGAGTTTTGGCCGTGCACCTTGCACGCTCTGCACGAGCGTCAGACGCCCATGATCCTTGTCAATGCAAGATTGTCGCAGCGCTCGATGACTCGCTGGCAACTCTTTTCGTGGTCTCGAGCGCTGCTCGCATCCACTCTTGGCTGTTTCGACGCAATTGTTGCGCGCTCCGACCAAGACGCAAAGCGCATCGAGACTGCTTTGCGTGCTGCGCCTGGACTGATATCTACAAGAAAGCCGCCGCCGCTCATTGACGCGGTCGTTGATCTGAAAACGGATGATCCATTCGCATTTCAAGAGAAATCGGCTGTGCAAAGCGTTGACAAGGTCCTTATGCCCATTGCCTCAACGTTGCGACAGCGAGCGTGGATTGCCGGGTCCACGCATGCAGGCGAGGAGTTGGAGCTTGCAAAGGCGCATGCGGAGCTTAGTTCCTCACGCTATGGCCATACCAATCTTATTACCTTTATTGCCCCGCGTCACCCCGAGCGATGTCCAGACGCTTTGCAAGACGTTCGTCGAGCGCTTGCAGACGTGGAAATCGAGCCGATGGTGCTTTTATGGAGTGAGCTTGCGCATCAGGACGCGCAGCTTCAAAACTTGCGACAATCGTCGTGCATTATTATTGTGGATTCGCTTGGAATTCTTGCACATCTCTACCGTTACGTTGATGTGGCTTTCATTGGTGGATCCTTGCCCGTGAGTCGCTTCAAAGGTGTGCACAATGCCCGCGAGGCTCTTTTCGCAGGTTGCTCGCTTGTGCTTCAGGGTTCGGCGGCCCAGTCCATCGAACCTCTCGTTCCGGGTGTGGTTGCCGTCGAAGATCACGTTGATCTTGCTTCGCGGGTTCACGCACGCCTTGAAAAGCGCCCCGCAGACCCGATGCCGCAGCAGGCCGCTTCTGCGACAAATTCTTCGGCCAAGAGTGTATTGGCTGCATTGAGCATTGTCTGGGAAATAATTCTCCGTGAAGAGCGTTCGCATCGCTGACCAAGCGAGCGAGCGGCAAAACACCAAATGCCTGTTATTATCTGTTGTATGAAAAAGAATACCCTCAATGTTAGTTTGTTTGACTTTGCGTCATCTATGCTACGTGTGCGTGTAAAAGTATGTTTTGTATTCTGAGAGGATGACAATGCCATAGCAATGAGGTCAATAATTGTTGTTCAGTCGCAGAGTGCCTCGTACGTCCCCGAACATTGCTCGGTTTCAATGAACATGCCTCGTCCGCATTTCTGTTTCAGCATAAGTGTGACCCGAAGCGAGAACTGCACAATAAAGCTTGACAATCGTCATTGCAACGCGAGAAGCTCAAAACACAACGCGTGATCTTGCTGATGCTCCAAGAAGTCGGATGTCCGTCTCCACCGTGCGAGGCCTCTGGAAGTTAAAGGATAAAAAAAAGTCCTCGCGTGCACTACAAAAGCTGTTCGTTTCCTCGAAAAGCTTTCTGGGTCGTCACCGTCGCATCAGTTGATTTGATTGCCTTGCCTTGTCGTAAATCACACTTTGTACGCTTCAACAAGATCCGGGGCCGCCTTTGCGACAACGTCGTCCACGTCGGAAAGAGACATTCCGGAAAAGGGTGCAACCGAGTGTGCGAGTAATTTGATTCGAACATTGGTAGAGAGTTCTTTTTTGCAGAGACGATAGGCCCTCTCTTCGGACTCACGATCGCCTGCAAGATTGTGAAAGGTATTTCGAAGATCACCAGGGCCCCAGAAAACACCTCCCTTGCTCTTTCCGCTTGGAAAGTACTTGAGGGAAAAGCGCATGACATCTACCACACTCCATTTGGGCTGTCGCAAATCGGCCTCGTCGATACAGATTCCGGCTCCTTCAAGCGTTTCTTTGAGCGTCAGGCGATCGTTGCAAATGTCTTCAAAACGTACAATGGCGGAGACGCCAAGAGCGTCTCGGTCGCGATAGACCTGGTTGATGGCACGGAGTTTGGATTCGGGGGATCCGCAGGTGAGACCGTACGAGTCGTCGCCCTTGAGTGCCTCGCAGCGGGCAAGATCAGCATCGCTAGGAATGGCGTTTGCAAAGTTTGTGCCAACGTGGTTGATAAGGTGCAAATACATGTCGACAGGGTTTCGGAGGAACAAAAGAGTCACGTCGGGTTTGAAGTTGTCCTTGACGTTGGCAATCCAGGCGTCTGGGCTGATGGCGTCGCTTCCTCGCATGGGGTATTTGAGTACAATCGTATCAATATTGGAATAGCCTGCCTCCGCAAACTTGTAAAATGAGGCCGGCGGAAGTTCCTGGCGCACGCCGACATCGAGAATGGAGGCCGTGCGGTCACGTTGCGCCAAGAGATAGGAGAGCAGCGTGCATCCACTTGCCTGGAGGCAAGCAACAAAGACGCGGAGAGGTCGTTTGACGTCCCCTACGGCTGCAAAGCGAGCTGGACATGTTCGTGCAAAGTCTTCGACGGTCAGCGACGATCCAAGCGTCTCATTGTCGTAGGAGTCAGCATCATTGTCGGTGCTATCCGTTGCGTTGAGGTCAAAGTCGGTGCCATCGGACGTCGAGGAGGAGGAGGAGGTGGAGAAGCCCTTGTTTTTGCGCTTGCCCAGAACAAGGTCGCGTTTGAGAAGCTTTCCAGAGACGCATGCTTCACTTTGATAGGATCCTTCGCTCTCAAAGCGATGGTGGAGGAGGCAAGTATTGCTGCCCACCTTGACCTGGTCACAAGTGGTTGAGCCCGGCTCGCAGGCGATCTTGCGCACCATGGTCCAGCCAACGCACTCCCGATCTGCCTGATTGGCGCGCAGACGCAAATTGATGCCTGTGCAGGCCGCATAGCAGTTGAGGTGGTGTCCAGGGCGATTGTTGACTCTGCGAATGATGTTGCGAAAGTAGCAGGTCCCGGATTGCTCTTTGAATTTGCGCTTGCCTTCCGATTTATCTTTCCAGTCGGGCGTTGCCTCGGTAGGGCGCGTCTCGGTAAGGTATTGGGTCGTGGGCGCCTGACTGGGTGCGACGTTGTCACCATCGTCCGTTTCCGTTTGCCCGCGCAGAGTCGCTTGCAGGGAGGCAAGCATTTCGCTGCTCTTTGACCCGATCGCTGACCGGTACTCTGGTACACTAGCAAGGGCTGCGAGACTGACGAGCATAAGAAAGCCTGCGAGCAAGACGATTCTCGCGGTAAAGCTGGGCAGACGCCATCCGGCTTGGTCACGCCGCAAGCTAGACGCCCGCGTCGACGATGCCGCCACAGACGCCCCGGCCGCTGCCGGTCGTCGTGAGTCTTCGAGGAGGCCGAACTCCTCGTCGTCGCTGAGCGCGTCGTCGGTCCTGCTCTCGCCCGAGCGCCGCACGGGTCCTTGCGCCATCTCTGCGTACGCGCCGCGCCACGCGACGGAGCACAGCTGGCCTCTCGCTGCGTCTGGCTCCCTCCTGTTGATGGTTTGCTGTGCCATGGCTTTTGTTTCAATCAAGCAAGTTCGACTTGGGAAATCACACTGAGCACCACAACGTGGATAAGCTCACTGAGGAGAGTCACCATGGCCAATGCGATTAGCGGATATGTCAGTGGGCGTGACTCGCCACTTCTTCACCGACAACTGCATCTTTTCGAGAAGAGAGCGAGCTTGTGCAAGGCCAACTGCGCTCGGAATGAACACATTCTGTCTGTTCGTCTTTATGTCTCTTGGATTGGATGGAACGTCGAATGCATGCGTGAGGATGGATCACCAGCACGAACTACGGTTCGCAGTCATATGAGTGGGTCATTGGCGTCACCATCTAGGAGACCTGCTGCGAAAGCGTGGGTGAAAATGATAAGAGAAAGCGGCCTCTTCTGTCACGAAGCAACCGCAGAAAAACTTGGAAAGAAAAAGAACTTTTGAAAGAAGCGGACAAATTCCGCGAATGAAATGTGAATTTACGTGAGAGCTACAGCGCGCGCGTAAGAAGCGGTATAGATAGGGTGGACGAATGAACGTGTGGAGGAGTATGAAAAGTAAAGAGCAGAAATGGGGCAGTGTCAAAAATGGGCAAAAACTGCCGCTGCTCGGAGGAGGAATTGAGTAAACGAATGAGTTGCATGGATTGCATACAGGCGGCCCGGGTCGCACTGGCGGATTGACCCTGAGAACAGAAGCTTGCGTGCATGAACCGTGAGAGCGCGCTAGCTCAATTTAGAAAGATCACACAATGACGATGTCGAGGTTGACGACGTCAACAACGACGTCAAGAACAACGGCGACGGCAGCAAAATTAGCAAGGAGGGCCTTGCGCGTGTGCGTGATACGTTGAATCAGCACGACACTGTTCCGTGAAGTCTATCGATAATCCGCTGAAGCGAGTCCATTGTAAAGGGCTTGGGGAGAAGCTCGTGCATGCCTGCGTCAAAACATTTGGCTTGATCGCGGGCCATCACGGATGCAGTCATGGCGACAATGACCGGATCCTTGGCGTCGCTGCCGGCCGCCGAGGAGAGAATCCGACGGGTGGCCTCGAAACCATCGAGGTTCGGCATGTGGCAGTCCATGAAAATCAGAGCATAGTGGTTCTTCTCGTACATTTTGACAGCCTCAAGTCCGTCATGGGCAACGTCACAGGTTACATTGAGTCGTTTGAGAAGGCGCGTACACACTTGACAATTGACGAGATTGTCATCGACGACGAGAACCTTGACGGCGGCATCGCGCGTGGCGTCAGACTGGGCGCCAGAAACCAAATCAACGGGTGTGCTGCTGGATTTGGCGTCACTCTTCCGCGAAGACGGACGTCTTGCGCGGCCCGAGGTGGAGCGCGAGGTGGAGGGAATGGATGTTGATGCAAGAGACGCACGAATCTCTTCTTGTGAGGGCTCGGCAAAGGCAAACTCGAAGCGAAAGGTAGACCCTTGACCCAAGGTGCTATTGACGATGACGTCGCCGCCCATGAGCCGAGCCAAGTCGCGGGAAATGGCGAGCCCGAGACCTGAGGAAGACAGGGGCGCATCGCGATGCCGCCCATCTTCTGAAGGAGCTTTGTTTCCCGAGACAGCAGTGGGCACTCGTTTCTTCGCCTTGATAGTCGCACGGGGAGTGTCTTTGGCTTGGTAAAAGGGCTCAAAGATGCGCATCTGGTCAGCTTCGCTAATGCCCATGCCAGAATCTTCGACTTCGATAGCGATGCGATGCTGTGAGGCGTCGCTGTTTTGCTGGCCTTGCGAGTCATCTAGTTTACTGTCAAGCGTATCGTTTTCAGCGTCCGATCCTTGGACAAGAGAGGCGCGAATGACAATGCGCCCTGACTGCGTGTACTTTACAGCGTTACCGACCAGGTTGGAGACGACTTGATTGAGTCTATGTTCGTCGACGAGAACAAAGTTGGGAAAGTTGTCGTCGAGAGGCTCGCAAACGATTTCGCTCTCCTGTTGCGTAGCGATGCGATCAAAGAGACCGATGACGCGGTCAATGCAGTCGCCCTTAATGTTGATGGGGCTAGGACGCAAAAGCACTTGGTTAGAGGAGCAGGCGGTGAGGTCCAGCACGTCATTGACGACGGCGTGGAGGGTATTTGCGCACTGGCGCAGCACGTCAGAGGTGCCAGCCGCGATGGCAGCGTTTGCGACGTCGCGTTTGCTGCCGGGCCGGCGGAGCTTGGCGGAGACGGTGCTGCTTGGCGAGGTCGATGCGCAGGACGAACAGCAGTTTCGGGGCGAGGTGGGCGAGTTGGAGTTCGCTGTGGCTGGCCCACTTGCGATGTCGTCGTCGAGGCATTCGATCATGCCGAGCAGGCCGGCAAGGGGTGTGCGGATCTCGTGGCTGGCTTGCGCGACGAATTGGAGCTGCTTTTGAGCAATTTCGACGCTCGCGCGATGTGCGGCGACCTGTGCAGTTTCTGATTCGAGCACCAGGTACGTCTTATCGAGAAAGACCTTTTCGCGTACGACGGTGTCGGGCTCGGCGGCGCAGATGTCATCAATGTCGATGACAGCAGCGTCAGCATTGACGGAGCCCTGAAAGCGTTCACGGAAAGCCTGATTGGCAAAGACGAGCGTACCTTTGCCTAGGGGCGATGATCTGTGAGGGAGCAAGGACGCCTCGGAGCTTGTCTCCACGGAGGAGAGCGTCATGGACGCCGAGGTGCTGGTGCTGGAGCTGGTGCTGTCGCTCGTGCTCCTGCAAATGTCGCTGCCTGGGAGGTCGGCCTCGGGATGTGATGGTGAGGCTGCATTGTCTGTGGCGGCTGCGCCCGAGAGCGTTTTGTTCGGTCGGACGACGGCGAGCCCGAGGCCCTTGACGTCAGCAAAGAGCGCCTCGCAGACTTGCACGACGGCATCCTCGCCCATGCTGCCTGTCTTTCGTCCTCTGCACGCAGGCAACGCAGGCAACGCAAGCAAAAGCGAGCGAGCGAGCGAGCGAGCTAGCCTGCCCGCCCACCCGCCCGTGCGGGTTTTCCTGCTTTGTTGTCGCCTTCTCCTCCCTTTCAACCCCCCGCGCGCGCCGCTCCGAGGCCGCCCGGAAGCAAGACTGGAAGGGAAACCCCGCTCGCTCGCTCGGGCCCCGCGACGCCGGCGTCCGCCCGCCCGCTCGCCAGCCAGCCCGGCCTCGCGCTCGCGCTCGCGCTCGCGCTCGCGCTCGGCGTCCTCGCGCTCTGCGTCCTCGCGCTCTCGCGGGCGAGCGGGCGCGGCCTCGCTCCGCCCACCCGGCTCTGCTCCGCTCTGGCCGTCGGCCGCGAGTCAGTTCCGAGGAAGGAAGGCAGCGAAGCAGAGCAGCGGAAGCGCAACGCGGGGAAGGCGAGGCAGGCCTGGAGCGCGCCGCTGAGCGCGGCCAGGTGAGGGGAGGAGGAGAGGAGACCGGGCGGCAGAGGGAGGGAGACGGATAGCAGATCGACGGATGGATCGAGAGGTCGATCGATCGATCGACGGCCGACGCGTCGCGGCAGAGACGGAGGCAGGCAGGGAAAGGAGGGAAGCCTGGAGTGAGCGAGCGTCTGTGAGGGAGGGAGGCCGCCCGGCGCCACTCGCGATCGCGGGACCTCGCGCGCGTCCTTGGAGAGCAGCGCGGCCCAACTTTCGCCGGCCGCGGGCGCTCCGCCGGCGCCCCGGGCGAGCGCGGGAGGGAGGAGGGGAGTCCTGCTTGCCTGCCTGCCTGCCTGCCTGCTGGCGCGCCTGAGGCGGAGCCGTGCGGCGAGGGGAGGCGAGGCGAAGCGTGACTGCCTGTCTGTCTGTTTGTCTGTCCTGGATGAGCGAGCGGCCGATGTCGGTTCAAACCCAGTTGGGCTTCCCTGCGCCCGCAGACTCGCGGGCGCGCCGGCGAGCGACGACGGTGGACGGGCGCGGGCGGGGCCGGCGGCGACGGGGTCTCTCTGGCGCTCGCTCGCTCGCTCGCTGCCTGCGCTGGCCGGTGCGACGGGCGGCGAGGCGAGGCGAGGCGAGGCGAGGCGAGACGGCGCCGCTCCGGTTTCGAATTTGTTGCGCTCCTTTCCCTCTGCGCTTTCCTCCCACTTGCACCAGGCCCCGCACCCACGTCTACACTGCGCCAAACGCGCGCGCCAATGGGGCAAACCCCGCAATTCACACTTGCCATCTCAGCGCTCTCTAGCATCCGCAAGTCAAAGCAAAACACCTGCCTCGCGCCTCCATGCTAGTTTCCCTTAGACGGCACCTACGCCCGCTTACCCGCGCGAGAGTAATGCGCAAGCGCACGCGTGCGCCAGCGGCCGGAGAGGGCAAGCAGGCAAGCAGGCAAGCAAGCACGCGTTGGCCGCCTGCCTTCCTCTTTCGCTATAATCTTCCAAGCAAGCCCGCAAGC
Organism: Aurantiochytrium sp. KH105; assembly: GCA_003116975.1. Classification (NCBI taxonomy): domain Eukaryota; class Bigyra; order Thraustochytrida; family Thraustochytriidae; genus Aurantiochytrium; species Aurantiochytrium sp. KH105. The sequence goes on from BGKB01000184.1 coordinate 20,137, forward strand.
CCGCCCGCCCGCCCGCCCGCCCACGCCTCGCCGGCAGTGGCCGCTGCAGCTGCTGCAGGCAGCCGAAAAGCTCCGAGGAGACCGTGCTGCGCGGCGAGCCGCCATGGATGAGGCGGCCGGCGAGGAGAGGAGCGAGGAGCGAGAGGCGCGGCTGGCGTGTAAGGTTGCTCCGGAAACCCATGTTCGGCGGGTACTCTCTCGGTGCCCCCCTAGACAGGCGCACGAGACACGGTCGAGGGGGCGGCATAACCGTGGGAGGGGGGCTGTGTACGAAGAATTGGGACCCTGGGGAAGCTTTGGGCCCACAGTTGCCGCAAGAGGTGCAGCTGGGGCACACTCGACAGCGGGAACTCGCCTTTGTCACGTACCCACCGCAAATCCCCTCGTCCTCGCAGTGGGAAGCATAGGGAGTCTGCTGTGGGAACCAACGGATTACCGCTGTGGACTTCATCCATGTGTTCTCCTATCTTCGGTCCAACACGCCCTGGCCGAGCTCTATCGTTTTTCTAACACCTGGGCGCTTGACTTTGCCTATCGCCCTGCGTGGAGCGACTTTCTGCTAGCTTGCAGCTGGCCAGCCAAGCTTCGCAATCGACAGCGACTATCTGTCTGTGCGCGGGGATGCGCTGCAGTAGCAGCAGCAGCAGCAGCAGCAGCAGCAGCGTCACCCTCAAGATTAACAGTCTCAATCATCCACAGCGTCCATCCGACCACAGCCGTGACAGACCAAGCCACCACGCACGCAAGCCGTCATCGCAGCCACTCCACCTGGCTGCAGCTGCCAGTGAACAGCTGGCTGGCTGCTACTGCTGCCAGCAGTGCAGACATGCAGACAGCCAGCCGCTGCCGAACCGCAACACAGGACCGCGACGCTCGCTCAGACTATAACTCTAAACACGCAGCCAGCAGCAGCAGCTAGCCGGCCAGGCCTCGCGGAAGGGAAGCCACTCGCCCGCCAGGCCGCTGCCAGCCCTCCCGCCTGCGCCTCGCTTCGCCTCGCCTCATGAAAAGAGCGCAGGAGGTACACCGCGGCCTGGCCGCTTCCCAGGCGCTCCCCGGCGCTTCCCGACAGCCGGCCAGGTCCGTCTGCCCGGCCTCGCTGGCGCGGTCGGCGGCCCCCGCCAGGCCTCGAATGTTCCTCGGCGGCGCGGGGACCCCGAGTCCGCTCGAGACAAAGGAGGCGGGCCGCGCCGCCAGCACTCGCGAAGCACAGCGCGCCCGCCAGCCAGCCAGCCAGCCAGCCAGCCAGACATGGCCAGTGGGCGCGCAGTCAGTGGCCATTGGTGGCGGGCGGGGGCAGGGTGCAGAGCGGACCCGAGCCGCGGGGATCAAACGCTCCACAGCGGGGTCTTTGACTCCTGCCTTCGCCTGCGTTGCCACACTGGTGCCGCCGCCGCCGCTCATGATGCTGCACGCGACAGCGACCGGGCATGCAAGCAACAGCAACTGCAAGCAGCACAGCATCCGCAGGTAGCCTGCCAGGTGCAGCTGTGGCTGCATGGGGCGTGGCAGCCTGGCATGGGGGTGATGATGCAAGCAAGAAGCAAGTGCAGGCAAGCTTGGTCAAGATTGCCAGAGGCGGCAGCGGCTGGCATAAATAGCATTTATGTGCTCGTTTGTGTAGCTTGTGGACTTTCGGTCCAAAAGAGACGGGAGAAACAGAGAGATAGCAGCTGCATGCTGCAGCAGCAGCAGCATGTACGTCCCACCGGTGCGGCAGCCACTTCGCCTTCGCGGGTTGAGCAGGCCTCTTGACGTCCTGTGATGCTCTAGCATGATAGACTATCAGAGACAAGGCCCACTGGCATGATAGACTATCAGAGACAAGGCCCACTGGCATGATAGACTATCAGAGACAAGGCCCAACCTCGACCCTTTTTACAGCGCATGATGATGAGAAGGAGGAAAGGAGGAAAAATCATCACAGCGACGTCGGCACGGAGCCTGGATCAGCCATCTACCTAGATTGAATGAAATCCAGGCTACTGACTGAGCCATCGATGTGACCATTGAGATGGCCTTTGATTTCATCGTCATCGTCATCTGCTGCTGCTGGTGGTGGTGGTGGCTGCACTGGCGTCTGTTTGCTTTTTGCTCGACGGGAGCAACGAACGCATTGCCAACCTCTCCTGGCAACCAACCACTCATAGGCAATATACATGAAGATCAAAGACGCAAAAGCACCGAGACAAGAAGTTTCGATTCACGTGCGTGCGTGCGTGAGTCTGTGCGGCCCTAACGTTCGGTCTTCTAAGGGCCGCGGTCGCCGTCGCTGCGACCAAGAAATGCATTGATGTGAGCGAGCGCGTCGCACACCCATGATAAATAAGACAACGATGGCATCGAGATCTCGATGGCAGTGGCAGCGGCAGTGGCAGAGGCGATCAAGAGCTCAGTCGCCGGACTGACCGTGCCGCAGCCGCGGCTGCGGCAGCGGCAAGATGAGTCATGACAAGACAACGAGCAGGCCAACAAACAAACGAACGAACGGACGAACGCATGTGTGTCGATCGCTTGCCTGACCGCCGCGGACACAACTGACGGCAGCCAGGCATCATCGCTGTCGCCGTCGCTAAGCTCTGCAGCTGCTGCACTGCCAGTCGTAGTCGCAGCCTGCACTGGCGCTGACTACGACTGGCACACGGATCTGGTCCAACTGTCCGTCTCCTCGTCTCGCACGCGCAACGCAAAAGTGACAAGCACACACCCGAAGTGTGTACTGCCAGCTGAGATGTGGTGATCTCGCGCAAGCGTTTCGGAACCTGGCTGGCCAACGAAAAGCAAAATCAGGGGACAACGACGCCCACGGACAAGACGAGTCCATCCTTCCCTCCATCGGTCCATCCCCCCTTCCCTTGCGGTTTGCTGGGCGGCCGCCGCCAGGCCCTTTGTACGCGCTGCGAGCTGGCTGGTGACCAGCCCCGGCGCCTGCAACCTAGTCAAAGCAAGCCTAAGAAAGCGAGGCGCCCCGAAACCCGAGGTCTCCAGGCCTGCGGTCGCTTGCGTTGCGCGTGTGCCATCGTCAAAAGAGTCCGTATGTGCCTTCTGTGCCGCGCGCACCGAGCCGAGGTCGATGCGACCTTGCTGCTGGCCGCTGGTCGCTGCTGCTGCCTGCCGCTCCGGTCTCCAGAGGGAGGGCCGTGGTCGGTCGGTCAGTCAGTCGCCCTGGTGCCTGCCTGCCAGTCTCGCGGAGGCTGCGGCAGGTTGTGTCAGCGGCGGGAGAAGGCAGCGGAGGGCTGGCCAGCGGCAGCGGCGAGGTTAGCCAGCGCGCGCCGTTCGGCGACTCGCAGCGCGCACACTCCGTGAGTGCGTGCGTGCGTGCATGCGTGCGCCCGCACTGCTGCAGCTGCTGCGTGCATCAGGCAGCTCAGCTAGCTGCATAGCAGCGGCAGCGGCGCGGCTGCAACTGCTACGTGCTGCGATCGTATCAAGCTCCGCCAGTGCAGATGGCGCCGAGGCGAGGCGACCAGCCCCTGCGCTGCAGATGCGGGCATCGCATTGTTCGCGGAGAAGTGGCATGGCGCGCGACCCACGTATATACATACGATGTGGTCCATGCCGCGGCTCCGTGCGAAATGCGACCTTGCAGCGAGCGAAGGATGGATCATCGCGCACGCGCTGCCCGAGGCCGCAGCGCACGGAGCCTCTCTCCGCGAGGCGGCGTCGCGTCGAGTCCGCCAGGCGGAACCTAGTCAGCCAGAAGGTCGGTCGCAGCACGGCCAGAGCAGAAGAGCGGCGCCGAGCGGAGCCGAGCCGAGCCAAGTCGCGGCGCAGGCCGTCGCTGCGGCCGACGGCAACGAACGAGTTCGTGTGTGTTGCTGATTATTCAAGTTGTCATTCGTTCATTCGTTCGCCTTCCACAGCGTGCCAGCGTCGGGCCGAGCCGAGTGGAGAGCGAAGCGGGAGCTGGAGGCGGCGCGGCACGGGCCGCGGTCTTTTGCGCCGCCTCGTGCAGCGCTGCCCCGCGTTGGATGGGCTGGGATGCGCGGTGGCTCGGGTGTCACGTTCCATTCTAATCAACGCATGCACGAGCATGCCGCATGCATTTGCATTCAAATCCATCCCTTCCTTGCTTCCTGGCGAATTCTTCTCCGGCGGGAGGCGGCTGGCCGACCGACCGACCGACCAGAGCGGCGGTCGCGCAGGACTCCTTCCTCCCTCGTGCCTGGCCGCGCCGGGCGCTCTCTGCACGCGGCGAGGCCGCAGCAGCGCAGGCCCCCGCGCCGCCCCATGCCGCTCGCTCCGATTTGAATCCTCGGCGGCGCTCCGCCAGGCCGGCAGACCGATGCGCGGAGGCGGAGGCGCAGCGGAGCGGCGGGCAGGCATGCGCGGCAGGCATGCGCGGCAGACGTGCGCGGCAGGCAGCATTGCGGCGGCCATGTTTTCAGCCGGAGCGCGGTCTGGCAGCCGCCTGCGGGCCGCCGGCCGACCGGCAGCGGAGCGGAGCGGTCCCGCGGCCAGTCCACGTCTGGCGCCCGCCCGGCGGGGCCGCCGCTGCGCTGCGCGGCGGTTAGCTGGCGGGCGCGCGCGAACGCTCGCGTCGCTCGCGCGGGTGCAGCGGGGCGGGACCGAGGCGAGGGCAAGCGTGCGGCGAGGCGAGGCGAGGCGAGGCGGGCGGGCGGGCTCCGATCCGCGCGCGCGGTCACGGCCACTTGCAAATTTGAAAAAAGTTCTTCCTTCTTTTTCATAATAATCATTTCTCTCCTCTCTCTTTCTGTTTTCTCTGCTTGGCTTGGTCCATCATCCCGGCAAACCCGAATTCGAAGTCCTCGAATACAAAACGGGAATCCAAGTCCAAATTCAAATTCAAATTCAAAAGCGAATTTCGAATTTCGAATTCGAATTCAAATCCCAAGCCGCGCAGACCAAAACCAACCCGCGGACGCGACGCACGCGGACGCAGACGCAGGCGCGCGGACGCGGACCCGCGCTCCCTCCCTCCCTCCCTCCCGCCGGCCCCCGCGAGCTCGCCGCCGCCAGCCGGCCAGCCAGCCAGCCAGCCAGCCAGCCGGCCAGCCAGCCGCAGCGAGCGAGCCTGCTCGGCCCCGAGGCCGCGGCCAGCTAGCCAGCCACTGCCAGGCGCAGAGCAGCACGGCTTGCTTGCCGCTGCAGACGGGCAACAAACAAGAAGCTGGCGAGCCACGCGCGGCTGCTGCCTGCGGAAACTGACGAGAGGAAGGCGGTGCAGGGAAGAAAGAAAAAGCGCAGGAAACCAGCCAGGCTGCGCCAAAGCAAAGCAAACCAAAGTCGACCCAACTCGACTCGACTCGACTCGAAACGCCGACAGCGCCGCGCGGCGTGGCGTAGTGCTGCGCAGACGCGCGGGAAGGGACGAGCAAAGCCCGAACCGGTGCGAGCGCTCGCGCGCGCGCGCAGGAGCGAGGGACCGAGCTCGGCATCAGTTTGTCTGTCTGTCAGGCAGTCAGTCAGTCAGTCCCACGAGGAGGCGAGACATCTTCGTCATCCCTCCATCCATCACATTCTAGCCCACCAGCCAGCCAAGTCGAACCTTCTCGCGAACTCCCCTCCCTTCCGCGTCCAAGGCGGCAGCAGAGCAGCCAGCAGCAGCGCGGCAGTCGCTCGCGACGCAGCGCAGCAGAGCAGAGCAGCGCCGCGAGCGCCGCGAGCGCCAGGAGAAAAAGAAAGAAAGAAAGAAAGAACCTCGCGCGAGCCGCGGCGAGCCGGGGCGGCCCTGGCCAATAAAGAGGGAGGAGAGCCGCTCCTCCAAGACAGACCAGTCCAGTGCAGTCAGTCAGGCAGTCAGTCAGTCATTCGCCGGCCGGCAAGTCTGCCAGCCAGCCAGCCAGACGAGAGACTCTGCTTCGCGCCGGCGATCGCTCACCCGCTCGCCTATTTCTTCGTCGTCGTTGTCCCAGTTCCGCTTTCGACGCGGGCGACCTCGGTTCAGGTCGCGAGACGAAGCCAAGCTCAACGCGCGCGCGCGCCTGGGCCTCCTGTTTCTGGGACTCACGAGACTAGGAGAGGAGGAGGACCAACCGCTGCTAGTGTAGACATACTTACGTACGCAGCAAGCTAGCGAGCTAGCTAGCTGTACAGGTAAGCTCGCTAGCAAGAGAGAGAGAGAGCACAAAGGGGAAGCAGACGAGGCCCGGCACAGCGGGCTCACAGTCACAGGCTCACTCCGCATCCGGCCGAGGAACGCAGCGCGACAGCTCGCGTCGCCGGTCTCTCTGCTTTTCTGCCTGGTTGTCAGACCGCCGTGAGCAGCAGAGCAACGCGCGCACGCGTGGGTCTCAGACTCGGTCTCGGGGCGCCTACACCAACCAGCCCAATCTAGCGAGGCACGCTCTGGGTGGACGAACCTTCTACTCGACCCAACGGAGGAGGACCCGCCGCTTCTCGGCCACGAGCTAGTTAGTTTGCTCGACAAACCCGGCTCTTCCGCACACCTGTTTCACCGCGCGGCAGGCAAAGCAAGCAAGCAAGCAAGCAAAAAGCAAAGAGAGCGGAGCGCGAGCTCGAGCGCTCGCGAGACACAGAGAGAAAGAGAGAGAGAGGGCAGCTCGCAGACGCACGCACGCGCGCCTGCGCACAACACAGACCTGCATCTTGGAGACGAGACGCACGCATGGCTGGCGTGGACGTTGTAACGAGGCCGCTGCACGTGCCCCGCCTCGGGGACGACCTCTGCGAAGAAGCCAAAACGCACGACGAGGTTGACGGCGAGCCGCGGGACCAGTCTCCCGCCCCTACGCTCATCAATCTGCGAGACGAGACGGCAAAAGTAGCCGCTGAGCACCAGGAACACGCGCCCCTCAAGCGCCTCGTCCAGCGCCCCAGCCAAATGGAGAAACGTCGCCACCCGATGCGACCGCAGCAACGTGTATTTCAAGAAAAGCAGCAAAGACAACAGAGGCAGCACAGAAGGTCTCTCGACAAGGCGGCCTCCTTCTTCCTGCAAACGGGCTTTCAGCGTCGCCACAACGACTTCAACAACAACACCAACACTGACAAAGAAGTCTCGGAAAATCACAACCTCAACCGCTCCAACATCTTCTCCCACACGTCCAAAACCGAAGCCATGCACATGCGCCAAGACCTCGTCGAACCAGCGCCTGGCGCCAGTCCCTCCATGCCGGCAATGTCTCAAGGAGGCCACCGTAGAGTGCGCAGCACTGAGCTGCAATGCAGCGGAACCTCCTTTTTTGACACCGATGATACGAGCGATTTTTCGGCCGCCTCCGTCGCAGCCAAGACCTTGACTGGCCCCGAAAGCCGTCGAACAAACAACGATGACGATGATGACGACATCGCCTCCACACGCAAACTCATGTGCACGATGGACATTGGCGGCGGAAACAGGACAACAGGCACGCACCTCGAGCCACCCAAACCTGTTGTAGGCGCCGATAAATGCGTCTTCAAGTCCCCCGCCCTTACTGGCAGCCTCAAGCGTCCTCGCTCGAACCTGACGTTGCCCTCAACCACGGCAGACGTCAAGTCCCAAGACCAGCCATCCGCTGCACCGCGCCTCGGCGCCACTCGCAAACGTGCGCGTCTCGTGCGTCGCGACGCCCGAAGCGCCCCCTGTTCATGGAATGCCGCAGAGCAAAAGGCTTCCATGCTCTTTTTGCAACACATTCAAACGAGACTCCGGGATCTCATGCCCAAGACACGGGCGCTCCCGGACTCGCCTCTCTCCTCCACGTCCAGTCAGAGCTCTTCCTCGTCTGAGGGACCGAGTTCTCCCGGATCGGGACTTTAACGAACTTTGATCGAGTGCCCAGTCAAGCGTCCAGATGAGACACGCAGAGAGTGTGTGAGATAATTATCAAGATGAACAAACAAGAAAGAAAACGTTTGCAAACGCATCTCGCGTCTCGCAACGATAATGTAGCCTATAAGAGGGTATGCTTGCATGGCCGGCCCCTGTATACGTATTTTGCTTCGAGTATTATTACGCTCGCTTACTTGCTCACTCGCTTGCTCAATCACTTGCTCAATCACTTGCTCAATCACTCACAGTCAGAGGCAGTCAGCCCGTCGATGCTCCGAAAAACAAAATCAAAACAACGAAAACACACACATGAGAAATATCTAACATTTTTGGCAAATATCCTACCTCTGCGCTCACTTCTTCTGGGAAATTCGCTTCCCACGCTTTCCCGACGGCCCACCCGCGCCGCGTACAGTCCCCATCGTCAGCGACGACTGGTTCGCATACTTGTCCATACGAATTCGCTCCAGGTTCTGCTGCGCCTCGAGCTCCGATTTGACATTCTGATAACGCTGCAACAGTCGCTCCAAGTCGAGCTGACGCTGCTTCTTTTGCTCTTCGCGCCCCGTCTCCACGCGCTTCGTCAGCGCCTCCAGCTCGCCCTTTTGCCGCTTCTTGAACCGCTGCTCCTTCAGAAAAAGGTCCTGCTGCTTGCGATTGCCCAGCTTCTCCAGCTCCCATGCCTCCAAATTGTCGGCCCGGGCCTTCATGAGCGCAGCCTGTTGATAGTCTTTCTGCTTTGCCAGCACCTCTTGGATGCGTCGCAGGTTCAAGAGCTCCTTGGAGAATTTGATGCGCTTTTGCGATTCGCCAATCATTTGCTTTTGCCAATCCGCCAGCTCCTGCTTGTGCCGCGCCTTCATACTTTGCACGAGGTCCTCTGCATGGCTGTCATATTCGCGGAATTTCTTGTCCCAGCACAGATTAAACTGCTGGAACTCCAGCATGTGCGCTTCTTCGACGCCCAGCCGCTCCGCAATCTGCCGCGATCGCAAGGCTTCGCGTCGCCTGTTCTCCTCGTGCAGCTTGAGCTCCTCTAGCCGGTTCTTCGCGATCTCCGCCTCAACATATTTCCCTGACCGCTCGCAGTTCTTCCTGTGCTCCTCAAGGATGTTCAGAAAGTCCTGCACCGCCGTCTCCTCGCTGTCCATCCTGGCCTTTTTGGCGCTTTGGCTTGTAAGCGCAAGCGCACGCGCACACGCACGCGCAAAGAGTGACGCTTCTGCGCAAGCGCACAGACAAGGAGGCAAACTCCGCCGGCTTGCGCCAAAGCCGGTCCTGCCCCGCGACGTCTACCGCCGCCCGACCCTGCGCAGATTGCGACTGCTTGTCTGCTTTCCCGCTCGTTTTGCTCGCTTGCTAGCTCGCTTGCTCTCGCTTGGCTCCAAAAAAATTGCAAAACCTCACGTGCCGCCGCGCGTTCCCGAACAACGGACCGCGCCGGGGTGCACACCTTGGCGAACGAACACCCACAGTCGAGGGGGTCACTTTTTTCCTTGCTGCAAGGCGAGGCAGGGAGGTAAACAAACCAATCCAGCTCTGAAATGGCCGAAACATGTTATGTCACAGGATGCCGCGCGGTCACAAAGCACCGCAAGGACGTTCGAGCGACTGCATTGAAGCTTGCGTCTGCTTGTCCTGATGAGTGCATATCAGCTCTTCCAGTGATGATAATGGTTGCTTTGAGATGCTGCCGCCAAGAACGGAAAAAACCTCTTTCGGCACACTTTTGCTTTTTGCAAAAGTCTTTTTTGCTACATTTTTGAAAGACAAAATGCAGAAAAAAAAATCAAGCTCTTGTCAAGAAAAAGAATCATCACGTCCATCTGCTTCAGAGAGCCATTTTTTTTGAAAACGAAAACAAAAAACCTCACATCCTAAAAACAATACGCAATTCGGAAATTCGATCAAATTTGTTTTACGAAGGTGCTTCTTCTCACATTCAGTATACCCAAACGCCGTACGCAACGACGACCGCAAAAAGCGAATCCTGCATGTCCCAGAAATTGGACAAAAAAATTAGTCAGCACTGTATTCACGCAAAATCGGAAACGTACGCTCACTTACATTGGAATATGATGCAGAGGCTGATGCGTCCGTCTCGGCATCCCAAAAGCACCGCGTGCCAAATCTGTATTTCGTTTTCGTTAGACGTGCGAGCGCTTTTCGCATAGAAAAACCAAACAAAAAAGGATCACTCGAATTGATTAAACGTACCGGACCCCTTGACCACGTTTCTCACCAATCACTGTTTGTACAATAATCTTGTATCGGTTCAAGCGCAAGTCTTTACATTTTTGCACCAAATAATTTAATCCATCCAGGCACCGTGAGTATATTCTGACCTTTCCCCAGAGAACTCATGCAATAATTGTGATGATGATGATGATGATGATGCAGTACATTCACGTACCTTTGATGCGGCGCTTGGCCTCATCAGAAATCTCCTTTGACCAAGCAGAGACCATGTCGGACTGGTATTTTTGGTCCTTGAGCCGATCATTGAGAAGCTCCTGAATCGTGTGCTGCACAAGGCTTACTGGAAACCTGCGCAATGCGTTGCAAAGAAAGCAAAAGTTTACATTCGTCAGCACGATGCTAAACACTTCATCGATAACGCGCCATCCCGTCCTCCTCGCTTCATCATCCCTGCGCCATGCACCTACTTTTCCTTGTACGAGAGGGTTGTCTGGTACGTGTTCTCATGCAGCACTCGCTTCGTGCGCAAGTCTGCCATCGTTAAAACAGGGCCAAACCCCTCGTTCTAATCCGTCCCGCGTCGCCGCTGCGCAACAAGGCTCTCGCACGTCCAAATCAAGCCCGCGTGTATGCGCCTGCGCGCGCGCAAGCCTCCCTCCCCCCGTCTTGCAGATTGGGCCTCTTGCGTGCGCTCGAGCTCTGCTCCCAACGGCAGGCAAACTTTCACGTTAAGGTGGCATTGCACCTGATCTCTCCGCAAAATGGGACTCTTTTCTTATAATGAACTAAATGGAAATTTAAGGTCTGTTGCAAAGTTAGCTCAACGGATAGAAAAAAGTCTTCTGAGAGCGTTCTATCCATCTCCACGCACCTCTCTCGGCTCGCTCGTTCGCTCACTTTCTCGCTGTTCATTAGCTTGCACGGCCACCGCAACCACCTGAAACGTAGTGCGCGGTGTGATTGTAAAGACGAGTTTGTCGCGCCCACGGCGTGGTGCTGTCCGTGCGCCAGCTTTGACGAGCGGCGGCGCCGGCGCCGGCGGTGAGGAGACAAGGCCAACAGACCATCGAGCCAGCCGCAAGCAGTCTCAATCAACACGAACGCGAGCAAGATGGACATTCCGGTGTACGAAGTGGCTGACGAGCATGACGATGATAAAAAGGACCATCTCGAGGCTGGCGCCAACGAAGATGAAGTCGAAGAGGAAAAGGAGCTCGACAACACCTCGGTGAACGACAACGGCCCGACGCGCTGGGTCGGAGCCAGCGACGAGGGCTACGACAACGTCGAAAACCTTGACCAAGACGAGGACGACGACGACGACGATGACATGGCCCTTGATGGAGGGGTGCCGCTTTTTGCCAATCGCGAGAACCGCGAGCTGCACAAACATATTAGCCAGCTCGAGCTCGAGCTGGAAAAGGCACAGGAGAAACTCCTCGAGCACGAAGAGCGCAAGCGCGCCATGGCAGAGCACGTAAAGAGCGTTCAGCAAGAGTTTCGTCACACCCAGCAGCTTCTCGAAGCCAAACGCAAAGAGCTCGACACCGAAAAACATATGGAGCAAATGTCCAAGCGCGAGGCTGGCCGCGTCAAGCTCGAAATTGCCAAGACAGACACAGCAAAGGAGGATCTACAGACTCAGCTTAGCGCTGTGCAAAACGAAATTTTCAAGGGCAATGACCTCATGGACAAGTTCAAGGTAAGCATGAACTTTAATCAGGAAGAACTCGAGCAGTGGACCCTGGCCATGACACAAAATGAGGACGACAAAAATGCCTTTGAACGCTACATGAAGTCAGATGATGCCAAGACAAAGGAGCTCAATTTCACCATCGAAAAGCTCACCGTCGAATTGCAAGAGAAACGTAAGCTTCTCGATGAGGAAGTCACCGAGACGCAGGCCAAGCAAATCGAGCTTGACAAGACGGCAGAGGAATTCCGGGCGCGACACCGAGAGCGCCAGGACGTCATCCACCAGTGGCAGAACGCCATTGCACAGGTCAAGGCTCGCGACGAGGACATTCAAAAAGCAGGAGAGAATTTTGCCATCAGCAAGAGTGATTTGCGCCATGCAAAAAAGGACCTCGGCGCGGAAAAGGCGCGTCTCGAGGCTCTCGAGGCAGACTGCCAGGAGATGGAGACCCAGTCACAGCTTGTTGACCGCATCCTTCAAAAGAAACGTGCCGAGGAAGTCGAAGTCAAGGAACGCGTGGAAAACTTTCGCGCGGAGGTCGAGCTTCGCAAGACCGAGGTGGCCAAGGCTTCCAACGAGGTGCAAATTGCCCGGCAAAAGGTCGTCAACGCCAAGCTTGGTATCGAAGAAGCTCAAGCCAAGCTTGATGGTGCTCGAGAACGCCTCCAGGTTGCCAAGCAGGCCCTTGAGGAAGCCCGGAACGACACGTCCACAGCCGAACTTAGCGCCAGCGCCGCCGAGGAGGCCTTGCACGCGCGCGAGGCCGAGGTCAAGGCCGTCGAGCAGGCCCTCGCGCATCTCAAAGATGTGACATTCCGAGAGTCCGAGGCGCTTTTCCAAAGCAGACAGCGCGAGGCAAATTTGCTCGCAGAGATTTCGGGCGCTCAGGCTACTGGCAAGAATCTCTCGCACGAGATCCAGCGTCTCGATGAGGAGTCACTTCGCCAAAAAGAGCTCGTTTACACTGCAGAGTTTCAGATCCAGCAGCTCGAACGTCGCGTCGCGCGCGCCAAGGGCATCCGATCCGACGACGAGAAAAAGGTGCTCAACAAGCGCATCGCCGAGTGCAAGCAAGAACTCGAGGCTGCACAGTCTCAAAATGGAATGCTCCTTTCGCAGGTCAAGAACCTCGAGGATGAGCTGCGCAGCACCAAACGTGCCGCCGTCAGTGCCAAAGAACAGCGCAAGGAGCTCTCCGCACGCCTGCACGAGCTCAAGCTTGAGAACGGCAGCGCCGAAAACAGCCTGCAGGGCATCATGAAGCAAAAGGAAGACGCCATGGTAAACCACGATCTCATGAAGCTCCAGGTCAAGAGTCTGCGCGACCAGCTCAATGAGCGCGCCGACAAGGTGTATGGCCTCGAAAACCGCAAGTTTCAGCTTGAAATGAGCATGCAGGAACGCAAAAAGGAAATTCAGGTCCACTCAGACATGCAGCGCGCGCGCGCCAAGCTTGCCGAAGAGGAGCGTCATAAAATTGCCATGGAGGCCAAAGACTGCAAGTTGCGTGTGCAAAAACTCGAAAAGAAGTTCGCCACAATCGCCAAAAGCCCCGAAGTTGGTGAAGATGGCGAAGAGCGATCACAGGCGTACTTTGTTATTGCTGCGGCGCAGCGGCGCGAGGAGCTCCAGCGCGAGGGCGACGAGCTTGACGCCGAGATCCGCAAGGCCACACGCGAGATCCGAGCCCTCGAGGAGACTTTGGCCGATATCAACGCCATCAACTCCAAATCGCGCACCGCTGCGCATCGCGCCAATCCAAAGTCACACGATGCAATGGAACTTCGCCGCGTCGTCCGAGAGACGGAGGCTGCGCGCGACACTGCCTTTAAAAAGAAAAAGGAGCTCCAGCGACTCATCGCCGACCTTGCCGAAGACAAGCGTCGTATTGAGCAGCTGCACGAGCAGGCCAAGGTGGCTTCCGAAAACAGCCTTCATCTCGACCAGACGCATGAGCAAGTCGTGGCAGAAGTTGGCCAGCAGCAGGCCCAGCTCGACCGTGCCAATGCCAAGCTCCGCGAACACCGCTACCAACATCGCGAGAGCCTTGGTCTCTCCCGGGACAAGGAGTCTGTTCACGAGACAATCTTCAAGAACGATCTGCTCAATCAAACTCGAGACAGTGTGCTGTACACGCTCGGTCAGCTGACCAAGGAATTTCCCGAGATGGAGGACGACCTTCAGCTTCATCTCGGCCGCTTTGGCCTTAACATTCCCTCGGCCCCGCCGGAGACGCCTTCCATGGGTTTCGATGTCGCCTAAGCCGAACACCCTCTATGCATCTTCCATCTTGCAGCAGCGTGCTCTGTCGAAAGACGGTTCACCCTTCCCTTTTATGTGCAGTAAAACTTCTCATTTTGTGCTTGTTATAAGACTTGATGCATCTTGCACCGGGTGGGGATTTTACTATTTTCTTTTTTTTTCGAGAACCTTCACCTGCAGCTCGATCGACCTTTAGCTGCAACGCGGCTCGGCCCTCTTTGGCATCAAATTTTTCTTGACAAATCAAGCGACAATCTCATCGCAAGCTAGGCCACACGTTTCTGTCATTTCCATTTTACGTAGAAGAGGATACATTTTTTGTTTTGTGTTAATGTAGCGTCTGAACAAGTTGCCACGGTGATTATTTCACTAGCTCAAATGCTCATTCTCCGACCCGGCGGCTAACAAGCTAATGAACGGGCAAACAAACGGAACTCAACGCGCAAGAGGTCAGTCAGTCAGTCAGTCAGCTTGCTTGCTTCTTCATACCACGGAAGTGTGAGGGTCGTCAATCGAGGGCAGAATGAGACGGCGCAGGTGCAGCTTGTTTTCCCGTACATAATCTTTGCTCTCTTGCGTTTGCGGCCTCTCTCCAATTGTCACGCCGGGCGCGGTGGTCGCCGTTCCCCGGGCTAGTGCGCGACCCAAACTTGGGCCGTGCGTTTGCACGAGATGATCCTCGTAGAGCGCAATGGGAGATCGCCCCCGGGTCTTGCAAGCTTTGATGGACTGCTGGCTGAGTCTGCGATGCAACTTGATAGCGCTCGCCTTGCTTGCGCGCTTTTGCTTTGTCTTGAGATCCTCGAACCAGCGGTCCATGATTGCTTCATCAAAGGCCTTGACACTCTGCCACGATCGTTTCCCAAACGGAGCTGGGACTTTGGCATCGCAGCTGCCAGCCCAGCCGCCTTCAGCCACGGTCTGACTCGAAAGTCTCAGCAGGTCCAGCAGCGAGCTCTTGTCCATGGTGCCTCTTGCTGCTGCTTGTTGTCCACGCCCGCGCGCGCGCACGCACGCACGCACAATAAGCTTTCCACCCCGCGCCCGAGGCCGAATTTATGCGCTTTCCCTTTCCGTCAACGCTCGTGCAGCGCGAGCCAGCCTCGTGCCCGGTCCTGCGCCTCGCTCCCCGCCCTCGCCGCGGCCTCTGCGCGGCTCTGCTCGAGCGCTCTCAAGTCCCCGCGCAGCCCCGCGCCCTGCCTCTCCTTGTCGCCCTAGAACCCCGTCGCGGCCGGCGCCCTCCCTCTTCGTCTGGTGGGCATCGGCGCCCCCCCTCCGCGTCGGACGTGCACCTCTCCACCAGAAGCGGGCCTGCGCCTCGGGGCGACTACGAGCCGGGCGGGGCGCCTCGCGAGCGCGACCGGCTCGATCGCGCGGGGCGCGCAAGTGCGGAATAGCGCGATAGCCGACTTGCGGCGCGCGGCGCAAGTGCGGAATGGGCGCCGCGCACAGGCGCCCAGCGGGAGCGGGCCCGGCGAGCCTGATTAAGGGGCCGCACGCGACCGTCGCTCTCGTGGCCAGACCTCGATTCGCAGCGGAGAGGCGGCGACGCAGCAGCGGAGAGGCGGCGGCGGCGGCAGCACGGAGCCCGGACCTGCGCGGAGGCGAGCTCGGACGGGCCTGGGCGCGGGGGAGGAGAGTCTGCGCGCGTCTTTCGTCGTCGGCGAGCAGAGAAGATGGTGCTTCGAGGGTCGAACATCGCGCCCGGGTCGCTGCAGGAGGCCGAGGCCGCCGTCAAGCGCGCCCAGGAGCTGCTTGACCAGGCCAAGGCGGACCTCGAGCAGGCCAAGGACACCACACTCGAGGCGCTCAACGAGGATACCATCATCAACTACAGCAAGGAGGAGCTTGTGGATATTGTCAAGAAGCTGAACGCCAAGGTTGTCAAGCTTGAGGAGCGCGAGCTTCAGGCGGAAAATGCCATGGTCAAGTCGCGCATTGAACTCCAAAAGACCATGACATCGCTGGCCTGCGGCGGCGCAGCAGGCGCCATTGCTCGCTCGACGGTGGCACCTCTCGATCGCGTCAAGATCCTTATGCAGACCTCGCACTTGCAAGGCACCGAGGCCAAATACGGTTCCGTCCTCGGCACGGCGCGCCAAATTATCAAAGACGAGGGCGTCATGCGGCTGTGGCGCGGCAACTTGACCAACTGTGTTCGCGTCGTACCCCACACTGCCACGCAATTTGTCTCGTACGACAAGTACAAGTCTCTTTTGCTCAACGATGGTGAGAAGATGACCGTGCCTGTGCGGTTAATGGCAGGTGCGCTTTCCGGCATGACTGCCGCCACCGTGACGCACCCCATGGATGTAGTGCGCATTCGCCTGCAAACCCAGGCCGAGCTCCGCGGCATCGGCGACGCCATTCGCTCCGTTTACGCCGAGAATGGCCTTCGTACCTTTTACAAGGGTTACACGCCAGCCATGCTCTCGCTGTCTCCCTTTATCGCCATCAACTTTGCCTCCTTTGACACGCTCAAGACCTGGTACTATGGCGACGTTAAGATGAACAAGAAGGAGCTCCAGGCTCGCAACCCGGCTGTAATCCTTGGTCTCGGTGCTTGCGCCGGTATCATTGCGCAGACCGCCTGCTACCCGCTCGACACTGTGCGCCGCCGCATGCAGCTCGCGGGAAAGAACTATTCGTCCACTATCAACGCCTTCGCCACCATTCTCAAGGACGAGGGCCCTCTTGGCTACTACAAGGGTATGTCGGCCAACGCCATGAAGGTCGTCCCTAACAACGCCATTCGCTTTGCTGCCTTTGAGGTTCTCAAGTCTTGGTTCATGACCGATGATGCGCTTAAGCGCACCGCCACCAAGTTCCGCTCCACCCGCAACGCCAAGCCTGCCACGGCCTAAGCTTGCCGCCGCCCCCTCCCCTCGCATACGTTCCTCTTTATGGGGTCTCTTTCCGCCTGTGACCCGCCCCTTTTCTTCCATTCTCATTTTTGCTAAAAGAGAAGACTGGGACGATGAGCAGGGCTGTTGGATATCTGCGTGCGTGCCTGCCTGCCTGCTTGCGTGCGTGCGTGCTAGTTTGAAAGGGCACTGTCCAATTCATCATCTTCCTCTCTCGCTCGCTGGTCTGCGTTTTGTCTCTTGACCCGGCGCACATGGATCGCTCGCGGTGCGGGACGCTCCTTTCATCACAATCAACACATATTCACTCACACAGAATCTATTTTACGTGCTGTAGGTTGCATATATTGGCCGTTACCAGCCAGCTAGCTAGCTTTGGCAACTTGTTCCCTTGTGTGCGAGTGTTCGTCTTACCGCATCTCGTGGTTTGCTTCTCGTGGTTTTTCAGAGTCAGTCATACTCAATCGAATCAAGTCTATAGCTTGCCACTGTCTCCCAATAATTACCGCCCATTCCTTGACCTCGAGCGCTCGAGGATGGCCGCGATGCCGTCAGAAGTCGACGCCGTGGCCGCGCTGGCTCCATTCATAAATCCCGGCGAGCGGCCAGCCTTGGGCGAGCGCCCTGGCGTTCCCGGGGGCGTCTGTGCATCCTCGCCCTGGATGCGCTGTAAAATCTTGTTCGTAAATCCCGGTCGACCCTCGTGCACATCGCTTACTTCAGAATAGGCGGCGCGCCGGAATGTGTGCAAGAGAGACCGCTCCGCATCCTCCATTGTGCCTGGTTCTGTCTCAACGTCGAGCATGTCGGCTGACCGCGTCCGCCGTTCAAAATGTCCCAAGTGCAAGAGGTCGTCCATGTGCGAAAGGTTCGCGTGCAGGAAGTCGCTCAGCTCCTGCTGCGTGTGGACCTCGCGATGGGCAACCAAGTAAACCCCCCAGCTCATGAGCGCAACGCCCGTCGTGAAGCCGATCCAGTCTGGTGTCGTAAAGTCCTGGTATGTTTGATAAAAAAGGACACCAGACACGATCGTTGCCAAGGTGCCAACGATCTCGTAGATGGGGACTACAAGGCCTTGCTCAAAAGCGCCGAGGCCTACATTGAGGAGCGCCAGCTGGCTGATGAGCATGCACACCCAGAGAACGCACAAAAAGGTCGCCTCGGGAGAATCAAATTGGTTCTTGCCTCGAATTGTTTTGGAAATGAGAGTTGTCGCCACCTTGGAGAGAGTCGCGCAAAACGCCGACATGTAGCCGCACAGACCGGCAATGAGCGCGGCATTTAAGTTACCCGTCTTGTGGTTACGCCAGTTCTTGACGAGAAACAAGGACGTGATGAACATTGTTACCAGCATGAAACCACCCCAATAGCAGTATGGCGGTTCGGTCCATCGGTGGAGAAGGTCTCTTGAGTCCATATCGTCTTCTGGCGTCGCAGGCGTAAAGACGACGGCGATGCAAGAGCCGACAATGAGGATTGTGCAGTGTAACGCGTCCCAGCGCCGTACCAAAACGTCCCACGAGCATTCGCGCTGTGGCGGAAAGAGATGGAAGGTTTCTTGGAAGATGAACACGGAGAATGCTGCGTTCCACACCAGCGTAAAGTTACTAAGCAACGCAACATTGGTTTGCGATGTCAGCGACATGGCGAAGAGCTCAAGGGCGTTGCCTAAAATAAAGACGATCAGTCCGAGCAACCAGCCGCAATTCCGCATCAGCTCAAAGCTATCTGGAACCTGCGTGTCGTTGATGGCATTGGCTTCGCGCATGCTCCTCTCTGTAAAAACTGTCATGATCTCGCTATCTGTTTCGGTCTCCTCCCCCTCGTCCTCTTCCTCGGCGAGTGCGGCGTAACCTCCGCCAGCGCCGCTACCAGCCCGAAACGAGGAACCCGTTGGCTCTACGGCGCCATGCATTCTATTGTTCTCAATCAGTTTCATGACGGCGACCTTTTGCATCGCGAGTCCCGCTACCGTGAAGAAGTCAGCGCCCAGCACCTCCACGAGGGCGCCAATCAACGTGTACAGGTTCAACATTTTCGCACACGCGCACAAATAACCGCAAGCACGCACAGGCGCAGCTCAAGGCTTGCGCGATACCAAACGGCGTCGAGCGAGCGGAGTGACCGGGAGTGGAGTTGGGCTGAGCTTCCGCTTCTGCTCTTGGGCCACGAGCTAGCTAGCTCCAACGAAGAAGTAGCCGCCGGCGAGATACTATCTCCCACGAAAAGAACCGGCGACGTCGGGAGCGAGGGCCCTTCGCAGCGTCCTGCACGCCGCCCTCCCTCGCCAGCCGCGCCCCGGCCGCGCGCTTCTCGCCCGCTCGCGGCGGCGCACCAGACCGACCAGCTCGCGGCGCGGCGCCGTTCTGGCGCACGCCAGCCGGGGTCTCTCTCGCCGCGCCCGCCTGCGAAGGCGCGCCCGTGCGAGGCGTCGCTCTCCCGCTCGCCGCGCCCGGCCGGCAGGCAGCCAGGCTGGCTGGCTGGCTGGCTGGCCCGCGCTGCCACGCGCCGCAGCCGCCGTCCGCGCCGCGCCGCGAGCGAAACGGGCTTTGCGCGCCGGAAAAGCCTCGTCCGCCTCAGCTGCTTCAGGTTTTTTTGGAGATTGGGTCGCTTTGGCACGTCCTAGCGACGACCTCATGATGACATCATCGCGATCATCGTCAGCGTGTGTTGTTTGTTCGCTTGCTGTTAGTTGGGCCTCCTGGAGGCTTGCAGGCAAGCCGAGCCAAGCGACGCCAAGGCCAGAAAAGCTTAGGCGAACAGGGCATCTTCATCGAGCGTGAACGCGGAGGTAAACTATGCTTTCTTTGGGGGAGGGGACGAGCAGGGAGGAGGCGATGGTGGAATGTTTCTCGTGGTTGGCGGGGTGCTGGGCGATGGAACATGATGCCAAATTAGGTTTTTACGGGTTGTGAGCCTTCCTTTCGAACTTGTCGAGCATGAGAGCCGAGCCTGCGTATGTGTTGTTATCGCCTGGTCGTTATCTCTCCTTTTCGACCTTTCGCCGGTTCGCCAGTTTTTTGACCAGGCCTACTTGCTGTTCGAGGCCTTGACTCCAAGCTTAGGCCTGAGAGTGATGATGCGGGTCGAGCGACTGCAGACTATGCCATCTTTCGAAACAACTTGTACTTTGCGAAGAGGTTTTATGATTCACCTGGCAATGAAGAGCAACCTTGCAGATGGAGCATTCACGGGTGGCTTGGGAACCGGGCCCACAAAGCGCACAAACACTCACTTTTGGCGAGCCATTGTCATACAAACCTAGCGAAACAGACTGATGAGGTAGGTTTGAACAAAGTCTCACGCGTCTTCCGTGCTCGTCGGTATCAAACCACTTCCGACGCTTCTTTGCACGTTTTCCAGGACAACGAGCCACAATCGCGTGAGCCATGTCCAAGGAGATTTCCGAAGTACTTGAGACTGCGGAGTCACTAGCTACTGGCGAAGGCACTCGTGTTTGAGACGTTGGGGTTGAAACTTGGAGTCCTAAAAAATCCGTGCTATGCTTCGTGAACTGCATTGCAAGGTCCATCACAAAGGCGTCCACAGTCAGCGCCTCGTTGCATGCTCTACGGAAAGACTCGAGTGAGTCCCATTGGAAGTCAAAGGTGCCGTTCGACTTGGTGCATGCGTGAACGACCCTGAAAATGATGAAGGAGTTGACCACTAATTGTAAAATCCCACGTAATGCGACTTTCTGCTGAAGATTTGTGCGAAATGATCCTCTTGAATCGATGTCGGCGACGAACCGGGAATGGCCGTCCATTTCGCCTTTCATTGTGTTGTTGACAACCTGTGCGAGGCTTTTGAAGACGCGGATAGGACGAAGTGGGCCTTTCTGGACTTTCCGCCGAAGCGCACGCCAGAGACGAATATGCGACGAGATTATGGCGCGATGTTCCTCATTGAAATAAGCGGCAGGAGGAGACGGGGGGGGAGTGTCGTCCTCGAGACCAACATACGCCCACGAAAATAGGTTTCCGAACCGCATAAGAGCCGCCTTATATGCGCTCCGTACACTTCGTGGAACCCGCACGAGACACGCAAAGAGGACCTCGGTGACGCTCCCTTCAACATAAAGGACTGCATCAATGTCAAGGACCATGGCCTGGTGAAGAACTTGTCCTCGATGTTGATCCGGAATGATCGACCACCAAAGATCATCACCGACCTTGCAGGAGAAGTAGCGGCCCCTTTGCTGTTGAATCTTTGTTGCTCGTTCGAGCGATTCATTTGCTGACCTCGTTTTGATCTCGACACTTGCAAGAGTTTGACTTGTGCTCGGACCCTTGCCGGGCGCCGTCAATTGCGCGACGGCATCACTGGAGACGGCCAGGAATGGTTCTCTTTCTCGCGAAACCAAGCCGACCTTAAAGATATGGCGGCACCAAACCTGGTTCTGTATGGATTTGAAAAGATTGGCCTTGTTAATGGTTCCTGTCTTCATTTGCTTTGTCACGACTACGCACGAGAAAAACCAAGAGGCCATAAGCGACTCTGCCGCAGCACGAAAAACCTCGTTCGGGTTATTCTCCACTGCTGTGTCGAAGGCTTCAATGCCTTCCTGAAAACTCTCATCATCTGCTTCCTCAAGATCGCCACGATTGTCCTCTAAGTCGCTAGTAACGGACTCGGCGTCGTTGTCATCGAGCTCAGCAGTGCTGGCGCCGTCGCCGTCGTGGTCTTCAGCTTCGTTCTCAGCATCCCCAGAATCTCCATCGGAGTCCTCGTTCGATGCTTCGCTGCCAGCGTCCTCGTGGACTCTGCTGGCACCCTCAGGGCTGACGGACGAATCGCTGTTGTCATCGTCGGACGTTCTTTCATTGATGCGATGGACATCCCACGCAGTCTTCAATAAAAAGCGGCGTGCCTCCGGAGATTGGCGTGCGAGGAGGTGACTAGTTGTACCAGTGAGAACCATCGTCCGGAGCACAGACCAGTCCGCGCAACGTTGCCAACACGTAAGGGGAAGCACCCCACGAGACTTGAGAGCTTGCTCCATTGTTCGTAATGCCACAGACTTGCTGTTTGTGTTGCACGGGTGAAAGAGAACATCTTTGGACAGCCGGGTCCCATTTGGAAAGTCCAAGGGCTCCATGCAAATCGTACGTGGAAGCTTCTTCTCGTGGCTAAATCCACTCGTCACAAAGCGAAGTACTCTGGTCGTCTTCTCGGTAGCACGGGCTTGAGAGTCTCTGAAAGCAATTGCCATGAGCGACTTTCTTGAGGTTCCTTCACCCACGCTCGAGGTTGCTGCGTATAATTCACGGCCCAGGAGTGGCGCATCGTCGATGACAAAGTTCGGGTCGAAATCAGAAACCTTGGCGCTGATCGCCCTTGCCTTGACATTCTCAAGCGTTTCGCGTTGGCGGCCAAACTTTCCTCGCGCAGGATTCTCTCGCGACGCAGACTTCTCTTGCGACGAAGTATTCTCTTGCGACGAGGCATTCACTTGCGACGAAGCGCGGCTCTCGTTGATGTCGCGGCGTTGGGCGCGCTCTTTCGCCAATTTCTTTTCAGCGCTCTCAACCTTCTTCAGGGCCGCATCTAAGGGGACGAAAGGGTCGCCCGCTGTGTTGGAAGTCATGAGGAACCACGCACCACGAGCAAGAATCGCCGACCACAGCTTACTCTTACTATATCCGCGGTCGGCCGTCATGCCGACGGATCGAAGTGATCCGCGTTGACCATTGAAGACATCAACATCGATGAGGAGACGTTCCACGGTTGCAGCTTGATTGTATTCCCTGCCATTGTGCCGGACAGCGTGCATGATGCGAAGAAGAGAGTCGGCAACTGCATCATTCTTGACGCCGTCCTTCCCGGCCTCGTGCACCTCTTTTGAGCGGGTTCCCACGAGCTCATCATCTATGACGAGTATGCTGTCGTGCGACGCGGTTAGTTTACGCGTGCTGACAAAGAGGGACTGTTCAAAGTGTCTCATGCTCTCCACCAAGTCCGTGCTCGGTCCAAATGTCGCTCCGCTCGTCTGGAAGCTGGAAGGGTCGATTGCACTCACGTGCTTTAAAATCTGCTTGAAACGCTCAAGGGGAAGCGGGTGCCCTTGCCCAAGAGTAACTTGAAGCCACATCATGCCAGCGCTCCTAGATAGGGTGGTCATCTGGAAGAAAATAAGAGCCCCCACGAACCGCAGGAACTCGGCTTCATCAACCCTTTCTACGTCAGGGTCAAGTCTGCGAATACCTTCGTTGATGGAAGGGACCATTCGCGAAACAACCCTGCCCATGACGAGATACGCGACGTGCATTGCTTTGATCCTGGAGGCATTCTCGACGTTGCGAAACAACGTCTTCCCTTCGGTTGTTACATGATCATGAATGTCTTTGCACTGACGCTTGAGCCCAGGCAGGAAAATCTGCGAACGTACATCCGCTGAATACTCCAATTCATACGTGTTTGGAGATGGCAAGAGTGTCCAAGCCGTCTGCGTAGGAGTCGGCTCTGACGCTTGACTTGCTGCACCAGAAGGTGCGGCCTCGACAGTCTTTCGTTTGCGAGGCGTGTAGTTCTTGCAGCCACGAAACGACGAGCGCTTGTGACCGGTCTCTCCGCAGCTTGCGCACGTCAATTGCTGCGACATCCCACCGGCGACAGGCGCACGCGAGCTTGCTCGAGGCAGCTTACGGTTAGGCTGCGCCAAGCGCAACTTCGCCCCAGCTCGTGCAGAACCACGCTACCTGTGCTCACGCACAAGGACGGCAATGGACTGCGACGAAGCCCGGGTGGACGCACGACCCGCTCTCGCCCGTTGGGCCCTGCACGCGCTCAAACTCTTGGGGGATCGCTCGCGCGCAACGTGAGCGACCTTCTCCAGCGTCCGCGGTTAGGTTGGGGTTCTGTGTGCTGAGGCTTGGCTTATATCTCTTGACAACTCAAGCGGGAACAAAGATAATTACTTCTGCACAACCCCAAAACAAATCTGGATAATTCAAGAGAACATGCGTAGAGAGAGATGTAGGGTTCGTATAGTGTTCCCTAGCCCGTCCATTTGCAGCACCGGCCGGTGAGATAGATGCACAAGAGGCTCAGATGTGCAAATAGTGCGCATACCTTGAGCAGTTGTAGAAAAACCCAGACCAGTGCACACAAAGCAGCATTGTGATGAATTGATCGTCTTTCCCCGCAGACTTGCCGGAGCGCGGCTTCCCGAGATAAGATGCTTTCCCAATCTCCTGGACGTCAGTCACTTGCGCTTCCAAGAGCGCAAAGATGTCAACTGGCCGTTTAGAGACGCACACTAGATTAGTCGCGCTAACAGCGCGAAGGGTGCCCTCGACAAGCTTTTCTCGCACACCTGCTCGACGGCGAGCATCTTCATTTGATTCGTTAGAGCAGCGGCGTCAGGCACACTGGCAAGAAGCAGACGATGCTGCTGTTGATCGGTTCTCGATGCTTTGACGCTTGGCACTCGACGCACGACGCTCAAAGACAAACGCTCAGCGCGCCGCTAAAGGCGGGAGGAGCTTGTTTAGCCAGCGAGGTTTCGGCGACGAGCAATAGGGGTGACGGCCTTGAGCCCCTGGCGTGTGGCCTTCTTGTGGTAGTGCATGAGCACAAGCGACGAGTGTTTGGCACGACGCAATTCATCGAATTGGATACTATTGTGCTTGCAAATGTCGAGAAACTCCATGCGCGTGTCAAAGATGCCCGGAGGGAGAACTGGATCCGGGTCGCTTGTGTCGTCCGTGAGCAGCACCCCACCCAGGTCCGTGACCTTGGGAGGCAGTGCATTCTCGGCTGAGCCGCCATTGGCAGCCGATGGTCCTTGAAGAGGAGAAGCCTCATTCAAAGTCAGGACGAGAAAGTTTTCGGACATTGGCTTGATGGCTGCCGCGAGCCGACGCATGAGCCAATCATTGCGTTGCTGCGGCGAGGCAAAGCCCTTATGAAGATCTGCGTCTTCCAGATCCACGGTCGGCGCTACCTTCCACATTGGGGACCGCACTGCCTCCAGAGTTCCGCCCTTACCCTCGGGAGCCACCGCGGGAATTGAAGACGCTGTCGGTTTGACCGTGGTGGAAGCGTTGCCGGCCGTCGCCACCGTTGTGGCCCCTGCAGCCGCAGCCGCGTTGTCACCCGTTGCCGCTCCCGTAGAATTCTGTGAATTTTGTGTTGCAGACGTTGCACGAGCATTGGCATTAGCGTTTTTGCCAGGGCCTTGCAGGAGTGTAGCATGCGTTCGCACGCCCCAGACTTCACGCCACCATACAGCAATCTGCTCGTCGACAGAAGACTGGAGCCGGTTGTCCGCGCCATCGCGAGGATTCCGCAAAATGTTCAACAGTGACTCCACCTCGTTCGGAAGATAATCGCCATAGAAATAAGGCACAGTCTCGATCGGAAATTGAATTTGGGACGGCCCAAAAGTGCCCGCCATAACCGCAGTCGTTGGCGACGTTGGAGACGCTGGTCGATCTGCGCCAAAAGATTGCCCGTACGCTCCTGCATTGAGAACTGAGCTCGGTTTCCCCCCGCCTTGAATTACCCCTCCTCCTAATCCTAACCCCCTACTTTGTGCGGCTGCTGCACTGGGCTTGCCCGGACCATAGAGACCACCGCCGCCTGCTGCAATTGATGGCACGGCTGAAGCAGGCGGCCCTGGCGCCGCTGGTGGACGTCGGCCTCGGGACGACCGCGTGTTGAGGAGTGGGCGAAATTGCGAAAGGTGTTTGTCGTAATAATTTGTCTCGGCCAAGACCACGCCTTCGTCCTTGCATGTTTGGACAATCTGCGCGTACCACTTGCGTAAACGCTCAATACCAGGCGAACGCTGCCACTTGGGATGGCAATAGAGAATGTAGGCATCTCCGCGCTGCGGCGGGCAAGCCCAAATGTAACATGTCTCAAAGCCTCGCGCCTTGCACCAACGAAAGTAGCTCACCATCACTTCTTGATACAGTGCCGTGCGCAGACCTGCAGGCTCAATGTACGCCACTGAATCAAGGTACGAGACGTAAATACAGCCTTTGTTGGGCGCAGGACAACTGGCGCCATACTCTTGCACATAGAGAACAAAGCACAGCACATCAATTCCATCGATGCGTCGAAAGAGCAGCACCGTCTTGGACCGGCACGGAAAACGCCGCGCAAAATCGGTCCCAGCATACGCGTCCCCACACGATTTGCGTTGCGCTTCGATCCAACGCAATGCTCTTGCCTCATACTCGGTGACGACATCTCGGCTCGAAACCACGCGCAAAGTGATTGAGTCTGCAAACTCTTGCGACGCTTGCGCACACGCCACCTTGCGCACCTGGTCCTCGAGGTAAGCGCCCATGGCTGTGTGCGGTAAAGAGTCTGCCCAAGGGTCGGCATCACGCAATACGCCCTGCACCGTTTCCTGCGGCGAAGACTTGTTGACGCTCCCGCCGTTGGCCTCTCCTCCATTGCCAGCGTTCACGTTACCGCTTTCCTCGGACCGCTGCCGTTTCGCAGGCTGATCCTCGATGGCTTCCAATTGCCTCTTTTCACCGACGACCTGAGTAGGAGCAGCCACTTCCGCGCTTTGCGCAGAAACGGCAAGGTCGGCGGGGGCGGCAGAGGCGGTGACGGAGGGATCTTCCTTTTCTTCTGCAGCGTTTGTAATTTGTTGCGCAGGAATGGAAGTGTTCGCCTCCGTTGCGGCGTTTGTTGAAAGGTGCCGTACGCTCGACTTCAGGCCACGCGACGCGGCGACGCAAATGGCGCAGCGGAAAAGTGTCCCGCTACGCACAATTGAGGAGTGAAAAAGGGAACAGATCTGGTGGACTCTTCGACTACAGTTACCACATTGAGCCCAGGGTTCACGATAGACGTCATTGTTCACACGCCGCTCCAATTCGCTCTTGCGCATGGGTTGGCCGAGCACACCCAAAAAGTGCTCTGGCAGAGCCGTGTAGCAGCGGTTGCACCAGTGTTGCCCCCGGTCGCCGCCAAAGCGATAGTAGACAGCATTTCGATTGATGCGCGCTTTGCACGGCGCGCTGCAGCGAAGTGCGGGTTCCTGAAAGTGCAGACAGCCACGACCGCACAGCTCGCAAGTGGCGCCCTTGCACGACTCGCACGAGTGCGTGGCGGCGGCCGCCTCTTGCGCGCGATGTTCGGCCAAGAGCTTGTCAAAGTCTGCGTGGAAGGCCTTGTTTAGTTTCTTTGCTGCCTGGTGGACCGCAAATCGCGGAGGATTAAAGAGCATTGCGTTGCTAAACACAAGCTCCACGTCACGTCCAAAGGCCTCCAAGTCTGCGTACTCGTGTCTCTGCAATTTTTTTCGCATTGTACCAAGATCCATTGGAGACTTGACAACGTCAAAGTATGTGGGAAGTTGGAGAGCTACAGGATCGACCGGATTGTTAAAGATGCCTCGGTTCATCTTGTGCTCGTAGAGCCTACGTAGGAGCAAGGTTAGCGGCGTAAAGACGCGGTTGCTTTCCTTGCCCAAGTCCTCAAGGTGGTGTTTCAAGTCCTCATCACTCATGAGGGCGCCCCCAACAACAGAGAGGGCCTGGACCTCTTCCCGGGACAGCGCGCGCGGTCGCCGTTTTTCCACTACGTTTTCGGGACTCTTGGCGTTATCCTCGGGTGGTTTGAGGGGTACAGCATTCGAGTCGGCGTTGGCATTGTTGGCAGCAGATTCCGAGGCAACACCGTTAGCGTCAGCGTCTGGGTCTTGCGCTCTGCGTGCGCTGGCCTCACTATCGGCCCATTCGCGCCACAGCCGCAACACGCTTAGCTTTTGGGCCTTGAGCGCGCTTTGCAGAGAGGTCCCCTCGAGCGGCTCCTTCTTCGTCGCCTCTCGCTCTCGCTCTCGCTCCTCTCGCTGCTGTTCTTGCTCATTTTGCTGCTGCGGCTCAGCTGCACCCGCGCTTGCAAGGGGCGCCGCTGTCGCCCGCTCGTCCTGCTGCTGCTGCTGCTGCTGCTGCTGCTGCTCCTGCTGCGCCGTCTCGGGCGCCGCCATGTGCGGCTCCGCCTCCTTCTCCATGACGGCCCTTCCTCGCGGCTGGCTGCGGACGGGGATGCGCGCGCGGGCGGGCGCGCAGGCGAGGAGCGGACGAGCGCGCGCGTCGCGGGCCTCCGACGCCGCGCGCGCACGGAGGCGCGGCGAGCCAAGAGAAGATAGGCGTCTGCGTCCCTCCCTCTTCCCCTCTCCCTCTCTCTCTCTCTCAAATAGCGTCGTCAAGTATTTTATCTAGCTCCATCTCGGCCCCGTCTCGAGTCGCCTGCGCTGAGACAGTTCGGAGCAGACCGCCATCGCGCCCGACCCTCGCGCCCGAGGCAGGGGTGGAGCGGAGCGGAGCGAGCGGAGCGGAGCGAGGGCCAAAGCTTTGGCCGTCGCGCGACGTCGCGACGAGAAGAGCGTCGGTGGTGATCTGATCTGATCTGATCTGATCGTCAGCGGCTGCGGCGACGTCATCAGCGCCGCGACCGTCACCGAGCTCTCTCTCGCTGTGTGAAGGCGCTCAGGCTTGCGGGCAGCCGAGAGGAGCAGCGGCGCGAGCGGAAACGCGGAATCGCGAAGAAGAAGCTGGCCAGTCTTCCGTAGTTTGAACGCCAGGACACCCGGAAAGTTTCGGCTCGGCGAGCACGTGGGGAGACGAAGCGACCCAAACCCACCCTCCTCCTTGTACTCGAATTTGTGAGCTCGTTCCTCGCATCTTTCGAGAGCAGACTAGCGCGGGAGCAACCGGTCGGCAGGTAGAGAGACGAGCAAGATGAGCTTTTTCAAGGAGGTCCAGGGGCTCCGGGCATGGAAAAATCCGAACGTGCGTGCAGCGCTCATGTACACGGCGACGTACTCTTTCGCCCTTGGGCTCTGGGGAACCTCGGTGCTCAGCGGGTATCTCAAGACAATCCCTCCCGGCAAGAACACCCTCGTAGGCATTGCTGAAGGCCTCCAGGGCGCTGTGCAAGCAATGGCCGCCCTCCCAAGCGGATACATGGGCGACAAGTACGGTCGCGAACGCGTTCTGCGCGTTGCCAGCGGCGTTGGCGTCCTCACCGTGTGCGTGTTCATCGTGACGTTAGCTGTTGGTGCATCGTACGACAACGTCCCAGACAGTGGTGTCATTGAATACGTGCTCATGTGTATTGCGCTCGGCATGTTCGGCTTTTTCGACGGATCTAGCAGCGGCTCATTGGAGGCACTCTTTCACGACTCCTTGCATACGGAAGAAAGGCCTGTGGTAACGACGGCCAAGTTTATCGCTCGAGTGCTTTTCCGCGCGACCGGGCCGTGTCTGTCTGCAGTTCTCTTTGTGCTCATCGGTGACACCTGGACGCGTCCTCAGCTGCGCACCGTTTTCTACGTGGGCATCGGACTCACTCTCATTCCAGCCATGTTGCTCTTGCTGCTTCGCGACAAGCACGCGCTTGGACACGAGAGCGAGGCCGTGCCTCAGTCTCCCGAGTTCGGTGTTCCGGACGCCTCGGACCTCACCTATGCCGCCATCCCGACCGCCGAGATTGAGGCCGAGCAACACGCGCTGGCAGAGAGCAGAGACCATGCCTTGTCTGACGGTGACGAGCCTGTTCGCAACATTGAAGCTGCCGACGCAGATGCGCCTCTTTTGAGTCAAGAGTCTGCTGGTTCCTCCACAGCGGCAAGTCTTCGTGGCGCCAAGTTCTGGATCCCGCGCATCACGCTTGCTTGCGACGTGAGCTTTGGCCTTGCATCAGGGATGACTATTAAGTTCTTTCCGCTCTTTTTCAAGGAGGAGACTGGCATGTCGCCCGGTCAGGTCAATGCCATTTACGTCATTTCGCCCCTTGCAATTGTCATTTGCTCTGTCATCGCCACGCGTATGATCAAATACTTTGGCCGCGTGCGTGTTCCTATTTTCTTTAGCACCTCGGGCGTCATTCTGCTCTTTGCCATGTACCAAATGGGCCAAAGCAAG
The DNA here is from genome assembly GCA_003116975.1 of Aurantiochytrium sp. KH105. Lineage (NCBI taxonomy): Eukaryota > Bigyra > Thraustochytrida > Thraustochytriidae > Aurantiochytrium > Aurantiochytrium sp. KH105. Next base: position 49,789 of record BGKB01000184.1, read on the forward strand.
GATAAGGCGCTGTGGAAGGAGCCCATGGTCATTGTGCCCATCTTTATTGTCCGCACGGCCTTCATGAACTGTTGCGCGCCGATTCGAAAGTCTATCCTCATTGACTTCGTCGACAAATCCAGTCGCGCATGGTGGAACTCCATGGACTCAGTTTCGCAATTTTCGTGGAGCGGGAGCGCTGTTCTGGGCGGCATCCTCTGCGACAAGTACGGCTACGGTGCCAGTTTTCTCGCGACGGCCATTGTGCAGTTTATCGCCGTCTGCGTGTTTTCCATGCTGCTCTTTTACCGCGAGCGCATTGACGGCGTTGGCCAGGTTCGGCCGCAGACCTCATGAGTCTTTAAAGATCTTTACACCAAGACACAAAAATCTTGCATGGGATCTTCATTCCTCCCTACCTAGCCCTCAGTCTAGTCAAAATAATAGCAGCCAGCCACAGGGAGCCTTTTCCTTTCCCACACCGTTTTGCTTCTGATCAAGAGAAAAAGAACTTGAAAAGAGAAAAATGTTAGGCCTTTTTTTTTGGAGGGTGAAAAAAAAGTACCGTTGAATCTCCTAATAGTAGTATAACAGTAGTAGTAGACACGAATGCACGCCATCATTCGTCTTCGTCTCGAACGTTGCGCCCGAAACTGACTCTGTCTGACAGTAAATAACAGAGAGACACGCTCAAGACGTCTGTCTCGTTGCGTCCAGTCTTACGCGGCCGGCTCGGAAGCAGAGCTGGCAAGCTTTCACCCCAGCATCGGCTTTTGCCAAGCAAGTTGAACTTGAAACCACCTGGCTGACAAACAGTCAGACTGTCGGTCTGCTGAACCGCCAGCGAGAGCTGCAAAGAAGAGCTGTCGACCAACAAACCGCGCGCTTTGCTTGGTCTGTGCATGCACACAAAGCTCCGTCAGCCTTGAAAGAAGCAAGTAGCATAAACCATTTCTTGGGGCAAAACTTGGCGCAAGGCCAGGCCAGGCCAGGCCGGCCAGGCTGCGACGTGGCGCAGCGGAGCGCGACGCGACGAGGGAACGGCACGGAGCTACAAGCCAAGCGCTATACTTTGGCCCAGAACCTGATAGAAGCTTGGCTGGACGCGTGGTTGATAATACGCGTCGAGCGTCTCGGCTCAGCTGCGTCCTGGCCGTTGCGTAGTTGGCACTACCATTATTTCAAAGACTTCCTTGAGCCTAGTCAACGAGCAAGCAAGGGCGATAGCAAGGAGGTAGACACATACATTCCTGCGGCGCGACGAGCGAGACGTAGCAAGTGATTTGCAATCGGCCTTGCAGGCGCGCGATCGGCCTTGCTGGCCGGCTGGCTAACCCCGTTGCCTTGGTCGGCTGGCCGGCACGAATCGAGCGAAGTCTTTACATAGACCAACATCATTCACCCAATACCTCAATACGGCTCGCAAGACCAAGGGTTCTTAAAGTGAAGACCGGCACGGCAGCTCGTCGCGCGCGCGAGTGAGTGCATACCGCTGCGGTCGAGGACTCGTTAATCGCAACAATGGCGTCGTCACCAGGAAAGCCTCTGGAAGAGAATGTTTCACAGGCCAAATCGAAAGATCTCTCAGCAATGCATAGCCTCGGCAGCGTACGCTCGCTCGGTGTGTTCTCGCGACAAAACGCATTACGTCGATTGTGCACTGATATCATGCATCACAAAATCTTCAGGGCCAGCGTTCTCATTCTAATTCTCACAAACTGTCTCATTCTCGCCATGACAGAACCCTTTGCCACCTGCTGCACTACCGAGGAAATGAGTGATTCGGCAATCGTAAAAGTGGACGTGACAAACTTCACCTACAAATGCAACATGTATAACGAGTTCGTTGACGAGAATGATGTCACGCGTGGCTCCAAGTGCTGCATTGAATCAGACCTCTTGGTCGGCGACATGTACAACAAATGCGCCACCCCGTACCTCAAGGAGATCCAGTCCTCAGCAGAGGTGCTCTTCAATATTCTCTTTACATTCGAGATGGCCGTCAAAATTATCGCACTAGGTTTCATCTCACAGCGAGGGACCTATTTACGGGATGGCTGGAATCTTCTCGACTTTGTCGTCGTTTTTGTTGGCTGGCTGTCATATGTGCCTGGCATTGCCAATTTGTCGGCGCTGCGGACCTTTCGTGTCCTCCGCCCGCTGCGGACACTTTCAAGTATTCCAGGCATGCGGCCAATCGTGAGCGCGCTTATTGCGTCGATCCGGTCCATGCTGCACGTCATGCTTCTTTGTCTTTTCCTTTTCACCGTCTTTGGCATTGTCGGTCTTCAGCTCTTCTCGGGGACGCTCACAGGGCGGTGTTACTATGTAGACCCTTCGGGCAGTGGCACTTATGAGCTTGGGTCTCAATTCGAATTTATGTCTCTTGTTGAAGGCGACGAGGCGCCTTGTCCGCTTCCATGCGCATCAACAGTAGACTCAAGCACGGTCAGTTTCCCTTTTTCGCTATGGACGCGGTCAGGAGAAGATTGCCTTACGCTTGCGGGCCCGCAGTGCTACGAGCGAGACCCTACAATCATCATCAATCCAGACTACCTCCCAGGCGATGACAGCATCATTGAGGAGACCGTTGTGCTACCCAGAGAGATGCTAGAAGGGATTCCGGACTCCCTTCCAAGTGGTGCCAGCACTGGTTTTTTTCAGAGCGAGAATGGAACCTTTACGCAACGATACAAACGAAGTTTGCCAACGCTCGAAGTAACTTCCTTTTGCCTCAATACGGGTGAAAATCAATTAGGGGATGGCTTTGCAAACTTTGACACGATCGGCTACGCATGGCTCTCGATCATGACCTCCATTACGCTCGAAGGCTGGTCCGATATCATGTATGGCTTGCAAGCTTCATTCGGTCATTCGTTTGTCATTTTCATGTACTTTTTTATCATGCTCTGGATGTGCTCCTTCTTCATGCTCGAGCTCACCCTAGCTGTGATCAATGAGGCCTACGAGGCTGCGATTGATCAGGAGGACGAAACGCTGCGTATTGAAGAGGAAGAAGAAGAAGACAAGGCTAGCAGGAAACGAAGCGGCATCCCCAGCTCTCAAGCGAGCTCAGTGACCCACGTCGTTGCCCCAGATGCTAGTGACGCTCTTGGGGTGCCTACGGCGGAAACCAAAGAGACCACAGAGGCGCTGCAAGATGGGTCTGCGCACTCAGGGAGTGGAAAACAGTCGCGTGTGACGCACCAGGCCTCCGGCGGAAACGCGGTGCTCATCGCCGCTGGAGAGAGTCAGAGACGCGTCCGACGGCAGTCCACGATGGCAAGTGCTCTCGCGGAAGGCACTGTCTTGGAGCCGTACGGCCCGGAGCCCATTCGTTGGGTCTTCCTTCTCGTACAATCGGACGTCTTTCAGGGCTTCATCACTGTTCTCATTGTGCTGAACACGATCACACTCAGTATGGAGCATCACAACATGTCCGCAAATGAGCGCGCCTTTCAGGATACTGCAAATGCCACATTTACCATTGCTTTCACAATCGAGATGGGCCTCAAACTCATTGGACTCGGGCCGAGGCAGTATGCCAAAGACTTTTTCAACGTTTTTGACTTTGTCATCGTCACCATCTCGCTCGTGGAGCTCGTCATGGATGCAGAGGGAGGCGGAACGGGTCTCGGGGCGCTGCGCACCTTTCGTCTCATGCGTGTCTTCAAGCTCGCGCGAAGCTGGAAGAATCTGCGCAAGCTTTTGCACACTATTTTGCTCTCCATTTTGGATGTGACAAACGCTGCTATTCTCCTTGTCATCATTATGTTCATCTTTACGCTGCTTGGGATGCAGCTTTTTGGCGGCCAATGGACGGCAAATCATTTCTGCGATGACCCTGAAGACTACGAAGGATGCCTCGAGGAGACACCGCGCGCCAATTTCGACTCCTTTGCGTGGGGATTCGTCACCGTCTTTCAAGTGCTCACGGGCGAGAACTGGAACGAGGTCATGTACATTGGTAAGCGCGTCAATGGTGAGATTGCCTGGGTCTACTTTATCGCGCTCAACATTGTCGGAACGTACATGGTCCTCAATCTGTTTCTGGCCATTCTGCTCGCGCGCTTCGAGGCTGACGACCAGGTCGAAGCTCTTGAGGAAGCAGCAGAAACCCTTCGGCAAGAGTCGAAGCGACGTTTGCAAGCACGGGCTTCTGGTGCATCCATCACACCAGCCATGCCTCAAGGCAGCGAGTCGACCATGAAGAAGGACGCAAAGCCTGTAGGCGTTCACGCAGATCCACAATTTGCGTCGACTGGAAGGCGAATCAGCTCGCAGACGCTGCGGCGTACATCCAGCCAACGCGACGATGATTGCTTCGATGGAGATGACGTCGAAGCGCGGCCTCCAAACCCCAACAAGATGACCATGCACCCGACAGCCCGTGCATTCTTTCTCCTTCCGCCTGACAACTGGTTCCGCCAGGCTTGCTTCAAGCTGGTCAACAGCGGCAAGTTTGACAACTTTATTCTATTGCTCATTGGCATTTCCACGGTGTTGCTGGCAGCAGAAGAGCCATATGTCTCTGAGTGCAAAGAGACGACCTGCAAGGGTTTTTTCAGTTTTCTCTACGTCATGGACATTGTTCTGAATGTGCTCTTCATCATTGAGATGGTTCTCAAGATGATTGCACTCGGCGTCCTCTTTCACAAGCACTCGTACTTGCGCAGTGGATGGAATGTGCTCGATTTCGGCATTGTTCTCGTTTCCATAAGCTCGCTTGTGCTCGGCGGCGATAAAGCCATGAAGGCGCTCAAGTCTCTGCGTTCCCTACGTGCGCTGCGACCTTTGCGCGTGATCAGCAGGAGCCCCGGTATGCGTTTGGTGGTGAATGCGATCATTGCCGCCATTCCAGCAATTGCCAACGTGTCGGTTGTGGTTCTCTTGTTTATGCTTATTTTCGCCATTATCGGCGTTCAGAGCTTTGCAGGCGGCCTCAACTCTTGCAACGACCCCAGTCTGCAAGGTCCGACAGTGAACAAATCAATGTGCTTGGCCGATGAAACCTGGACGCCGACGCTCTCTGACTGCGGTGTGCTAGCCACAGATTCTCTTATTGAGCAATGCATGCGCTGCGGCGAGAACGGCTGCAACGGGACAGAATTTGAATTCCCTCGGATTTGGGGACCTCATGGCGGTCGCTTCAACACGTACAACTTTGATAACGTGGGGCAGTCGCTGCTCGTCGTCTTCGAAGTCGTTTCCGGGGAGATGTGGCCGGACATGATGTACGCTGCGATGGATGTCGTGGGTCCAGATCAGCCGATGCTTGCGTGGCCGCATCGTGAGAATGGCTCTGTCGCCATTTGGTTCATCCTCGTGATCCTCGTCTGTTCCTTCTTGATGATCAACGTCTTTGTGGGCGTCATTATTGACAACTTCAACGACATGAAGGAAAAGCAGAACGGCAGCGGTCTTCTCACCGAAGAGCAAAAGCTGTGGCTTGCGACCATCAAAAAGACGATGCAAGAGAAACCAAAAAAGCTCACCAGTCCGCCCAAGGACAAGTCGAGACTCAAGGTATGGAAGCTCGTCACCTCGCGTCGCTTCGAATTCGTCATCATGTCGTTCATTCTCCTCAACACTTTTGTGATGATGCTGCAGTCGGAATCTATTTCGGGCACCTTGCTCACAGTCACAAAGTCGCTGAATTGGGTCTTTCTCGCCATTTTTACCATCGAGGCTTCTCTCAAGCTCTATGCGCACCGTCTTGCATACTTCAAGTCAGGGTGGAATTGCTTTGATTTTTCGCTCGTCATCTTTGGCTATCTGGGTCTCATGGGCGGCCTGGGCCCCCTCGCGTCACTTCTGCGCATTTTCCGTGTGGCGCGCATCTTTCGACTCGTCCGCACAAGTCCAGGCTTGCTTGCCATTTTCCGTACGCTTGTGTTTTCCATCCCGGCAATTTTAAATGTTGGCGGCATCTTCTTATTGCTCATTCTCATTTACGCGATTCTCGGCATGAATCTCTTTGCCAACATCAAGCACGGTGACTTGCTCAATAGCGATGCAAACTTCAACGGGTTCTTCGTTTCCGTCTCGACACTTTTCCGCGTGAGCACGGGTGAGTCTTTCAACGGAATCATGCATGACTGCATGATCGAAGAGCCGTACTGCTCGGAAGATGCAGGCAACTGCGGCTACCCAATCTTCGCACCCATTTATTTTTGCAGCTTCTTCGTATTCTCATCATACACGCTTCTCTCCATGATCACCGCCATCATCCTCGATCAATTTGCAGATCAGGGCGCTGCAGCGGCGAGCACAGTTCGCGAGGAGCACATTGAGGCCTTCAAGGAGGAGTGGTCAAAGCTAGATCCCAAGGGAACGATGCTGATTCGCGAAGAGCTTCTCATCAAGCTCGTTTCCCATGTCCCATACCCTCTGGGCGTGCGCAACACGCCTCGTTCGGTTGCATGCGGGCTTTCCGTACGCAAGTTGGCGAACGCGCTGATTCGCAGCCTCGACGTGCCGACTATTCATGGCTCGGTGGCCTTTAGTGACGTTCTCACGGAGCTCACAAGCAAAGCGATGCCTGAAATTTCAATTCCCGAAGACAACAAGCTTGTTCAAAAGCTGCTGGGACGCAAGGAGAACAATCAAGCCAAAATGCTGCGCAAGATGGGTACCTCGCGCGAGCACATTCTCTACAATGCGGCGCAAGTGAATGCCATTATGCTCTTGCAATCGGCGATGCGGGGGTTTATTTACCGCACAAAGCTTGCTGAGCTCATGCAGCTGCCGGAGGAAGCCAAGCTGGAGAGCGTTGTCTCGCAGGACGAGGGCACCGGCGTTCGCAGCGACGATCCAAGTCCCGCGCAGGATCTTGTGGATCAAGACGAGCAAAAGGAGAAGGAGAGCGCCGCAGATTTTTCATCACAGTAGAAACAACGAAAAATGGCTCCAAGCCGAATGAGCAACGCAACGCCAAATTCTTTTAGTTCATCAACACATTGACCACAACACCACATTTGTTTCGTTTCATCCGAGTTTGAATTAGTTTCTTTTGGTTCTATTCTGTTTTTGATTCAATGTATGTTTCTTTTTTTGTGGTGGAAGGTGATCCTTTTGGTACTTGCTACCGGCAGGGCAAAGCAAAGCAGAGCCAAGCAGAACTAAGAGAGATCAAGCAAAGCGAATTGGTGGGGTCATCTGAAGACCACTGTCGCTCCAGAATCAATCAAGGGGAATCTCGAAACCACCTGCGCGGATACGCTCGGGATCCAGCTGCCCGCCCAAAACAGCTCCGGGCCCCAATGGTGAGCTGGCGAGCGCTTGCTCTGCGTTGGCTGCGTTCTGTTGAGATTGCGTCCGACTATCCCGGAGTAGCGCAGGGCTCGAGCTGGCCCGAGAAATGACGTAGAGACGCTTCGGTAGCACGTTGCCCATGAGCTTGTCTGCCTCTTTTTCTCGCGTTGCTCGATCCGCAGCGAGCCGATCGCCTCGTTCCAAAAACTTGTTGTCCGGTGTAAAGGAAGAATACAAGGGGTTACCCTCACCGGGGTCCAGACACAATTTCTTCCCGTTGGCATCCAGCTCGGGCTTGCGACCTTTGTTCCGAAACGCAATTACAGCGTCTGTAAATCGGTTTTTGCGCGTATGCTTGGTTCGTGGAAGAGCATCGACTGCAGTTGCCGCGACGCGCGAGGGCTTATCTGCAAGTTTTCCGCGCCTTGCTCGGAGTTCAAGCTCGAGAGCGCGAAACTGTCCCGAGCGTGAAGGATGCTCACAGATTTCGTGTTTTCGACGCTCAAAGTCTTGCTCAAGTGCGGCACGCTTTTCATTCATGTCCTGCAATTGCTTTGGAGTCTTTTCCAGATCCCACCACGGTGCAGCGCTTCGTAGAACGGGCTGCGTAATTTGATCCGTGATCGCAAGAGTCTTGGCCTCGGCCGTCTGACGTGCGGCTTCCAGCTCCACACGAAGATCTTCTCTTCGCACGGACAAGAGCTTGTTCTGCGTATGCGCCTCAGGATACTGTTTCTTCGTCGAGCGGCCAAAGTCATGATCATCAATCTCAATGTGATGAAGTGGTCCCGGTACGCGTGGTCGAGTGCGGAGAACACGCTCGCGCGGCTGATAGTTTTCTAAGTTACGAGCTTGCTCCAATGCTGCCTTGTGTGCCCTCTCTACAATCATGTCACGCTGAGTACGGGGCTCTCGGCGCCACCCAAGCCCTGGTGGCGCCGGTCTGTCACGGATAATCTCGACTTCAGGTCCGATGCGACGCTTTGCATTTGCTTCCAATGCGCCTCCTGTAGCTTGGGTTGGGCTCGGGCTCGCAGGGTTATTCGCTTTGCCCTTGATCTTTTCTGGGAGAGGAAGAAGGACGCAGGGCTTGGCAAGCTTACCAAGCTCGAGCGTGTCTGCATGCTTGTAGAGAACCTCCTTGGGGTTGACGTAGCTTGCAACGGAGGACTGGATCTCGCCGAGTCTCTCGGCTCTTTGATTTTCGAGCAACTTTGACCGCGATTTGGTCTCTGCGTGCTCGACAGCGTGAAATTTGCCCTGCACGAGTCCTTCCATTTGCTTGCTCCCTGTGAGCTCGGCAATGGAGCGAATCACAACGGCAGATTGCGCTCTTGCCAAGGTTGCAGCATCCTGATTGCGTCTTTTTTCGAGAAGTTCTGGCTTGGTTGCGACACTAACCTCGGCCTGCCAGGAGTCAGGGTAATCAGCTCGCGGTGCTCGTCTTGCCTCGGGATGACCAAGACCACTGCCCTTGCCGACGGGCAGGTGATGTCCAAAGACGTCGTATTTGGGGGTAAAATGATGCAATAGAGCGGGCGCAGACTCGACGTGCTGCAGATTGGAGGACATCTTGTTCTTAGTAAGCGACTTCGTCGAACGCGCCGCAAAGTCAGGCAAATTCTTTGCAAAGCAAGCCGAGCTTGAGTCAGAGTTGTGCGAGTCCGGTTCGCTCACGTCTCGAGGCGGGCTACACAATGCCACGCCACGCCACGCCACGCTACGCCACGCCACGCCACGCCGCACTCAAGTGCTCGCTTGCTGACTGGTGTTTTGGCCGATGGCTCTCCTCTTCACGAGCAGACGTTCCCAACACAAGGGGAAAATCTCTATCGGCGGTGCACACCATCCGCGCCGCCGCTGCCGCCGCCACCTTACTTTTATCCTTCCATCCAAAGCGTTCACAAAGTGCGTATTTTATAATGTGTGGTTTGGCTTATGATAAACTCTGTCTCTGTGTCGGCGAGGCGCAAAAAAGAGAACCTTGCATTTATAAGCAACCTAGAACCTGCCAGATTTGCCTCTGCAACACGATCCGGCTGCGTAATGCGACGCAAAGTGGAAATTTTGCACGCTCGCTGTGCACGCGTGGTATACTACCATAACAATGGCGGCACAGCGCTTGCAGCAGCGAAGCGGCCTGGGCCCCGGCTGCCAGAAAACGTAACGGATCAAAATCTTTCAAAAAAAAAGTTTCCTCGTTGTGATGAAGAGCCCAAGGTTTGTAGTTGCAGCTCCACAAGATCAACATCTCTCTCATGAACTATCGGCAGACACCACGATAATGCTTCGTGGAATCGCCAGTTGTGGCCTTGCTCTTGCGCTTGCGCTTGCGGTCGTGGTCGCAGCAGCAACAGCAGCAGTAGCAGTAGGAGTGGGAAATGCTCCAACGTCAACGACCGGAGCAGCATGGGCGGCGCGGCTCGGCGAAGCTGCTGACTGGGAGGACGGACCTGGCCAGCCTGCGTGCAAGCGGGAGCTGCCGCGGAGACAAGGCACGTGGCTTGTCCCCGAGAAGCGAGAACACTTTCCCAGCTTGGCAAAAAGTGCCTTGGCATGCTCCGGTTTTGCATACGGACACGTTGCTATGTATGCGGCAACGAGAGACGCAAGGCCAGTTGATGATAGAATCTGTAGCGCTGCGCGCGTCCTAGACGAGATCTGGCAACAGTGGCGAAACGTTTTTTCCGCAGAACCCCGTGCACCCATATTAGGGGCCAATTTCACGACTCATCGTGTCGATCGCATGGAACTCTTCGTGACAGACCAAATCGGCAGACTAAGCCCTACCTTACCATCGGCAGGAGCCTTGTACTTTGTCTGGGCGGCGGTACAAGGCCGCCACTCGATGGATGAGGAGCGTTTTATTCTGCTTCATCGGGACGGAAAATCATACTTGCACGGGCGACTTGCAACATTGCAAAAACCGCCGAAATCTCTCACCGTCCCTTGTTCGCCGGTCGAGGACGAACCAAGCCAAGTCCGTGTTCTTTCGTACAATGTGTGGAATACAATGCCACATCAAGGAAGTATGTGGAACCAAACAGCAAGAGACGCGCGGTACGCCCGTCGGCTCGCAATGCTCGTTGACACAATTATCAAGGCGGACGCTGACATTGTCATCTTACAAGAAGTTCGCTTTGACACCACCTTTGGAATCGCACATGGGCCATGTCAGCTTGAGCACTTGCTGCAAAAGCTAGCATACCCATACTTTGTCCACCAACCCGCGATGGGTTTTGTAGGTAATGGCTTCTCTTATGAAGGTGACGAGGGCGTGAGCATCCTGTCGCGTTATCCGATTATCGACTCCAGCTATAAGCTCTTGAGTCGTCAAGTACAGAATGAGCATGACTTTCATCAGCGTGTGTGTTTGCATGCCCGTGTTGCGATACCCAACGTAGGTGCTATGGACACCTTTACCTCTCATTTTCCGCTGAATACTGCCTCGCGCTTGAAAGGTTCGCGCGAAGTAATGGATTTTGCCGACGAAAAACGCGACGAGAACGGGAACGGAATGCCCATTGCCCAGATTTTTGCAGGCGATGTCAACGACGAGCCTGGATCTCCTGCCTTGGAGCCTCTGCAGGGTCGTGGTTTCCGGGACGTCTGGCTCGAGTACCATGGGGAAAGTGCGGAGCCGCGGCAAGGATCTCTGGACCCGAATGACTTGGATCAGGCATTCACATTTCCAAGCGACGAACCGAAGAAACGAATTGATTTCATGCTTGCCCGTGGATCACGATTACGCACAGAACGTGTCGAACTCATTGGACAGCACGCGATCCTAGACCCTGATGCTCCCTCGCATTTAGATAGCAAGGCGAGCAAGAAGAAAGGGCAAAGAAACACGGTAGGCATGGAACATCCAGCGTCACGAATCTGGGCTTCGGACCACAGAGGTGTATTGGCACACTTTTCTGTGCGCGCAATGGAAGGATGTTGTGCCGTGCCCGAGCTAGCAAGGCTCGCCGAGACGGCATGATGCAAATTCCTTCCTTTATCACTTGTGAGTGTGTTGTTTTTTGAAAGGGGGAGAGGGGCTGTTCGCGAGAGTGGAATACGAGGATGGAAGCGAGCGTCGTCCGCTCGTGCCAATTTTTCCAATGTGTTTTGAAAGGCTGTGATGAGTATGAAAGGCTGTGATGATCGTCAAGTGAAGAAATGTTGCTGTGAAATTTATCTGTGAGAATTTTTTTTAATTTTTTTGTCGTTGTGGGCTGGTTTGTTGTGGTGATAGGTGCTTTTTAGAAAGCGCAAACACCGGGATACCTGGGGAAGGGAATAACGTCACGGATGTTAGCAATACCCGTAACGAACATGACAAAGCGGTCGAAGCCAAGACCAAAACCAGCGTGCGGGACGGTACCAAAGCGGCGAAGGTCGCAGTACCAGCTAAAGTCCTCGGGCTTGAGGTTCATGTCCGTAATGCGCTTCTCGAGGAGGCCGAGGCGCTCCTCGCGTGCGCTGCCGCCAACAAGCTCGCCGATTCGGGGCACGAGGATATCCATCGCCTGTACAGTGAGACGACCCTCCTTGTCGAGCTCGTTCTGGCGCATGTAAAAGGCCTTGATGTCGGCCGGGTAGTCAGTGAGGACAACAGGGCCCTTGAAGACCTTCTCACAGAGGTAGCGCTCGTGCTCGGAGCCGAGATCGATGCCCCATGCCGGATGCTCCTCAAAGCGAGCAGAGCCGTCTTCGGTCTTGAGGTGCTCTGGCTTGTTGAGAATCTCAATGGCCTCCGTGTAAGAGAGACGTTTGAAGGGCGTGTCGACGACGTTGAGAAGGCGGTCGCGCAGGCCCTCCTCGGTGTGCTTCTCAAAGTAGTCAATGTCAGCAGCGCAGTTCTTAAGCACGTACTGGGTGCAGTACTTGATAAAGTCCTCGGCAAGATCAATGTCATCCTTGAGCGAAGCGAAGCAAAGCTCGGGCTCGACCATCCAGAATTCGGCAAGATGGCGGGAGGTGTGCGAGTTCTCCGCGCGAAAGGTAGGGCCAAAGGTATAGACATCGGAGAGGGCGCAGGCATAGGTCTCCACGTTGAGCTGTCCGGAGACCGTGAGAAAAGCAGGCTTGCTGAAGAAATCCTTGGTATAGTCCACGTCACCCTCCTTGAGCTTGGTGTTCGGGTCATCGAGCGCGTACTTCTTTGCGAGCTCGGCCGTGACCGTGGGAAGCTTACCCTTGTTCTCCTCAGCCTTGCCGAGCATAGTGGTGACAGCCATCATCTCACCTGCACCCTCGCAGTCGCTGGCCGTGATAATTGGCGTGTGCACGTACTGAAAGCCCTGAAGGCGGAAAAAGTCATGGATGGCAAAGGCGCAGGCGTTGCGAACGCGGGCCACGCAGGCAATGAGGTTGGTGCGCGCCCGAAGGTGCGCCTGCTCACGAAGGAACTCCACACTGTGGCCAGCAGACTTGTTGCCGGTCTTGGAGAGAGGATATTCCTTGGGATCGACGGTACCGAGGACCTCGACGATGTCGGCCTTGAGCTCGATGGCCTGCTCGGCGCGCTGCGGCGCGACAAGAGTGCCGACGAAGCGATGCGAAGAGCCGACGCCACCGGCGCCAACAAGTTGATCAAAGTTGGTGGTATCCTGAGCGCTGCAGACCACCTGAAGACTGGCCTGGCAAGAGCCATCGTTGAGCTCAACAAAGGCGAGCGAGCCCTTGCCTGCGGAGCGCACGGTGCGCGCCCAGCCGCACACTGAAACGGTCTTGCCGACGGCAGCCTTGCTATCGGTCTCGAGGATGTCCTTGACGCGCGAGTGTGAGCGCTTAAAGAGTTTGCCCATGGGTACTTGCTCTGCGCCCATGGCCGCGCCGGTGATGGAGGTGGCCTTGGCAGCGGCCTTGGCAGCGGCCTCACCGGCGGCAGCAGCCTGAGCGGCCTTGCCAGCGTAAAAGGAGAACGGACTCTCGAGGCAGGCATCCATGCTGGACTCCTTGAGGATGGTTTCGAACCAGCGCGAGACGTTGGAGAGCTTGCTCTGGCGGGGCTTGGCCTCGATGGCGGAGCGGAGAGGGCCGACCAGAGCGCTGGCTACGGCGACATCGGCAAAGGTGAGGGCGTCGCCCACGAGGTAGGAAGCCTTGCGGAGTTTTTTGTCGACAACGGCGCAGACCTCATCGACGAGAGCCTTGGTGGACCGGGCGGTGACCTCATCTGCAGCATCACCTGCGACCTTGGCAAGCGACGTGCCGGCCTTGAGGCAGGCGACCTCGGCGAGGGGGTCGAGAACGTCGACGGCGTACTCCATCCACTGGTCGACTTCGGCCTTGGTAGCGGCATCTGCACCACCGAGGAACTTGCTATCGGCACTGTCAGCAGCGCGCGCGAGCAGCTTCATGGCCGAGACGGAGCTAAAGGCCGCGCACCCGTCGGATCCCTTCCACAGCGCTGGGAGCTTGTTCGTCGGGCTCGTGCCCTTTTTCGGGGCGTTCTTGAGCAACTTGGTCTCCATTTCCGCGCCAGTGAGCTTCGCTGCGCTCTGCACGCGCAGCGTGCGCGCGTTGTCGCCCGGCAGGGCGTGCAAGACCCAGGCGGCCGTCATGGTGGGTGGGTGCTGTTGTCGATGTTGTGTTGCAAGGCCGACGCCGCCGCTTCGTTCGCCTGCTCGCTCGCGGGCTCGCTGGTAGGTCGCGTGGCGTGACTAGCGCGGTGCGGAGGCCGGCCTGTCGCCTGGAGAGAGGGTCGCTCGGAGCGCGTGCGTGGACGCGATGGCGGTCTAGTAGTTGTCGCCAAGCTAGCAGCCGCACAATATCGCGAAAGTGCACCCAGCAGTAGCTTTCTCCTCCTCAAGATCGATGACGATGCACGTTTTTCCCGAACAACACCTTCTTCTTCTATGATACAACCTCTGTCATGGAGGTTGCGTTCCGGCGCCGCGCCGTAGCATTCGCGAGGCGAGGCGAGGTGATGCGAGGCGATGCGAAGGAATGTATTGCGGGGGGGTGGGTGGGTATGCACGGACAGTTGGTAAGCGCGAGCGAGGACTGTTCCGGGAGCAACGATCGTCATAATGGATCGCTTTGGCTGCTGCTACGGCTCGCGAGGACGCGTCGACATACTTCAAGAGGACATTGACCCATTCGAACGAATTCATGTGCATGAACTGCGATGGTCTGAGTGTCGCCTAAGATCACCCTTTTTTTCTTGGCACGTCACCACCTTTTCATTGATCATTGATCCTCATCGTCCTCATCCATCATCCTCCTCGCCCTCTCGTTGCTTCATTCCCAATCACCTGGCAACATCACTGGCTCACGCGTACTTGCTGGCTCGTATAGTGGCCATGGTGGCCGGCCTGAGACGGACGTTCGACGCCAACATCGGACGTCGCTGTTCTCTTCCGCGCCGCCAGTAGTATAAATGTGACTGACTGGGCCGACATCTGCATGCCATGCGCTGCAGCTGGTAGCTGTGGCCGCATCCACCCGTCGTCCCGCACGGCGCCGAGATCAGGAGCCTCCGCCGCCTCGCCATCGCCACCTCGCTCCGAACGCGGAGGAACGTCTCCGCCTTGCGCGTCACGTCCTGGCTGGGCCTTGCGAGCCCGCGAGCTCGCAAGGCGTCGAAGTCGAAGTCCACACATGCCGAGCCAAGACGACCACGATTCCGACAAGACCGACCGCCTGCCCGCCGGAGTCATCGCGGCTCATCTCGAGGAAACCAATCGCATCGACGCCGACGCCAACGACGACGACAGACAAAGAAGAAGAAGAAGAAGAAGAAGAAATTAACGACGATGACGACGACAATGAAGAAGAAGAAGAAGAAGAAGAAGAAGGAGAACCAGAAGAGAGTGGAGGCGACGCGACGATGGCCGCGATGCATTGCAATCAATGCTCGCGCGATCCTCGGCGCGGCCAAGTGAACCTGCGGTGGGTGCAAGTCGGCTATCCGCCCTCCGCCCACTTTCGCGCGCGAATAGCCCACTTGCGGCGCCGCAGCCGCCCCCACTTCTTCTTCTTCTTCTTCTTCTTCTCCTGGCGGAGTCGAGGCCGCGCGCAGAAGCGCTTCGGGCACGTGCGGCGGCGTGCGTGCGGCGTGCGTGCGGCGTGCGATGGCGCTCGCGGGGGCCGCGGCGCGGAGGGCGCCCGCGCGGAGGGGCGCCGCGCTCGCGGGCGGGGCCGCGCGCGGGAAGGCGAGCCTGGCGGCGCCATGGACCCGATCCTCGACGCCGACGCCGAGGATGACGCCGACGGCGCCCGCGGCGGCGGCGGCGACGGCGGCGACGGCGGCGACGAGGAGGACCGCGGGCGCCGCTGCGAGGGCGCGCGGCGCGCGCGCGAGGGGCGCAGCGCTCTCGAGCAGCGCCGCCTCGGCCGCCAGCAAGGGCGTGTCCGAGGGCGGCAAGGTCTTCACGCGAGACGCATGGAAACGCGCGCTGTCGGCGAGCGTGCACGAGCGCCTGCGCGACGGCGAGGGGGGCGGCGCCAAGGGGGCCCACGGCGGCGGGAACAAAGCCTCCGAGGCTGAGGCCGCCGCGTCAAAGTTCGCGCGCGAGACGGAAGAGTGGTCCGCGCGCCGCGCCGCCATGTTCGAGGTGGCGCAGTTGCAACGACTCGTGCTGCCGTCAATAACGTGCGGGTCGTCGCCCAGCAGCTGCATCGCGGGCAGAGTGGTCCCCGCCATTAGCGTCTGCCCCGATGGAGACTGGGGAGAGGTCATGGGCAAGCGGTGCCCGGAGGAGACCTGGGCCTGCGAACCGACACAGGTATTGGAATCCACGGTCGTGAGCTCGACACCCATCGATCGACTCATGTGCAAGCGGAGCGTGACCATGCCGCTCAAGTCGCTGGCGTCGTCGGGCCCTAAGAAGAAGGGCCGCATTAAGCCCATGCGATCTGTTGTCCGTCGCCTCGGAGACGACGTCATTAATCATCGGGGCAAGTTCGTGGACCTTACGCACCTGCGGACCCGCATTGCCGACAAGCTCATGACCCTGCACGAGCCGCGACTGTGCGACACGTACGAGGTGGACATGACGGCCAAAGGCTATCTCGGCGAGGGCCGACAGGGTGTGGTCCGCATTGGGCATCGGCTCAAGGCCACCGATTTTGCAAGGGCCGGAGCGATCTTTGACAGACTTACGGGGAAGCGCCTGGTGGCCGAGGTTTGCGCCGACCCGAACGACGCGTACTCTGTCAAGACCTGCAACAAATTTCAAAAATTCTTTCGCAAGGAAGACGTGGGCTCAGTACGCCACGAGGTGCGCGTGCTGCGGCGGTTGTCGCCGCACCCACATTTGCTCCGCTTCGTGGAGTCCTTCGAGTCCCCTATTAATATTCACATTGTGGCCGAGTACTGTACAGGTGGGGACCTCTTTTCGTTTCTCAATAGCCACGACTTTGACCGCCAATTAGAGACTGATGCCGCCTGCGCCGTGCGCGACTTGCTCTCTGTGCTCCAACACGTGCACAAGCATGGCGTCGCGCACTTGGACATCAAGCTGGAGAACATTATGCTGCGCACTCCTGCGTCGACGCTGGACCAGGCCGATCTCGTCCTTGTCGACTTTGGCCACTCGCGCGATCTTCCCAGCAAGGCGAGCGCTACTGCGCCGCTCGGCAGCTCTGTTATTTCTGGCACACTCCGGCGTCCCGTGGGCAGCCCAAGCTACGCGGCTCCCGAGGTCGTGCTCGAGAGCCAGTACAGCGCGCGTTCGGACGTGTGGTCGCTTGGCGTCATTACGTATGTGCTGCTTCAAGGTTATCTGCCCTTTCCGCATTTGCAAACCAAGCAATGGCGCGATTTTAAGACGTCAGATTACACCGCCTCGCAGAATTCGCCCTTTCGTTTTCAGGACGATTGGTGCGACCTTTCCCCGGAGGCCTCTGACTTCGTGCGGCGTTGCCTTACGGTCGACCCGGAGCGCCGACTCACGGTCGACCGCGCACTTGCCCATCCATGGATCAAAAAACAAACGGCTGCCGCAGAGAAAAAGGCCGCCTCGCAAGAGAATGAGACTCCGTCCAAGTCGGGTGGCGGCATTCTCTCGCGTTTCTTTTCATGATCATGATCATACGGATCATGATGACGATGATGACGATAATCTGCTGCCTGCTTTGCAGCATTATAACTGCGTGAAATTGATCATTTTTTGTTGACCCTTTCTTTCTTCTGTCGCCAATGATAATCACAGCCTTTGCTTCCTTGAAAGGAAGAATCTAACAGCCTCAGTTTGTCGCAAAGGTTGTTGCTGCAGCTGAGAGGGGCGCACCAATGTCAGAAGTCGCCCTAGCAACGATGCTGCTGATATGGTTTTTCATGCTGGCTGCCGAGACGAGATCTTCACAGAGCGAGACCACGACCATGAACACTTGCACCCTCCATTCCAGTATCTTCATCGCTGCTTGGCGCCTCTCTCACAAGCATCATCGAGTCCTCGCCTGCACCGCTCTTGCGTCGCGAGAAGGCGGCGCTCCCGCTTCGCACGCCGCGCGCAAAGTATCGCTTGCTCGTGCGCACAAAGCACGGTTGCGCCTGCATCTCCACGTACACCAGAACGGCGACCACCGTGACGGCGAGTGCCAGCGCCGCAAGTACGTGCGGCACCTTGACGAAGCGCTCCGCCTCGTCGGCGTCCATCTCCATCGTCCCGAGGCTCGGGCGGCTGTTTGTTCCCGGTCTGAGCTGTGCTTGGTCTCTCCTCGTCGACCAACAAAAGCACGTGAAGCGATCGACGTGAAGAATGAATGACGGACGATGATCTCGCGTCTTCAAGACCGCAACTTGCTTTCGGCCCGTCCCGCGGCCACGGTAACCTCGCTCGGCTCGGCTTGGCTTGAAGTAGTGTCGCGCGGGGGAGGACAAAAGGACAATGCAGCAACGCGCGGTGCTGGGCGTGGTGCGGCGCGTGGCCGCTCACCCAAATGCAGACAAGCTCCGACTTTGTGAGGTCGATGTGGGCGCCAAGGAGGCGCTGCAGATCGTCTGCGGCGCGCCAAACGTGCGCGAGGGACTCCGCGTGGCCGTGGCGCGCGTCGGTACGCAACTCGAAGTCCCCGAGTTCAAGAGCGAGGCGGCAGAGCCCCTGAAATGGTCCAAGATGAAGTTGAAAAAGTCGAAAATCAGGGGCGAAGCGTCCAATGGCATGATGTGCTCCTTGCACGAGCTTGGATTCACCTCGCAAACCGAAGACCTGCACGCCGGGATCTGGGAGATTCAGGACGAGGTCGTTGCCGACGCACAGCCCGGGTCACCCATCGGAGACGACTGGCCTCAACGTTGCATCGCTGATGCCGTCTCGGTGCAAGATGCGCGCGCCCCGCTGACGAGTCTGGAAAAACACTGGGATACTGCTGGCGCACTATCCGAGGCGGGCGCTCTGTTGCAATGGGATCGATCTACCATGATGCCCGCCGCAGCTGCGCCTGCGCGAGCCCGCCAGCAGAGCGTGCTCACTCGCGTTGTCCACGAGATGAACACGAGCGCCGAATACGATGGTCTCTTGCAAGAAGCGCGATCTCCCACTGTCCAGGCTAACCTCAACGCTTTCGAAAAGCGTAGTGTCGAGCTTGCAACGCGAGAACTTGCTCTCAACAAGGCTGTTTCGTCCGAGACTGTTGCCCAGCGTGCCAAGCTGCAAGCGGAGACCCTTACTCGCTGGGAAAAGGCGCGCGAGCTTGGAAAATGGAAGATTGTCGAGCCGGTCTTTGCCGACCTTCTCGAGATCTCTCGCGACATTGCCCGCGACCAAGCTGCCGTCCTTGCCCAAGTCGCGCCGGATACAGCGCCCAAGGGAGCCTACGGTGCTCTTGTGCAAGAATATGTCATGGACATTGACGAGGATGGCATTGCCGACATCTTTGCCACGCTAAAGAAGCGTCTCTCCCCTCTGGTTCAGGGCGCCGAGGCTGCGGCACCTTCTCCAGCTCTCGATGCCTCAGCTTCGGGGACAGCTTTTGAAATCGCCAAGCAAAAGGAGTTTTCCAATGCGGTGCTCAAGTCGGTCTTCGGCAAGGAGCTCGCCAAGACGCGCCTTGATGAGAGCGTGCATCCGTTCTCCATCGGAATCTCTGATGGCGACGTACGGATCACCACGCGCTACAATCCTGATAACCTGCGCGAGGGTCTCATGGGATCAATGCACGAGGCAGGGCACGCGCTTTATGAGCTCGGGGCGCCCGCTCGAGGATGGCCTGCGGGTACGTTTCTCGACATTGCCACGCATGAATCACAAAGCCTCTTTCTTGAGCGCATGATTGGCCAGAGTCGTCCGTTTTGCAAGTGGATCCAGGGCCGCTACGCACAGACCTTTGGCTATGGCCGCCTTGACCAGGATCAGCGCGCAGGACTGGAGGACCTTCTCCTCGCTGGCCTCAACGCGCGCTCGGACACCTTTGTTCGCGTAGATGCCGACGAGCTCGCATACCCATTGCACGTGATCGCTCGCTTTGAACTCGAACGCAGCCTTTTTGACGGCTCCCTTGCTGTCAAAGACCTGCCTCAGGCCTGGATTGATACCCATGCCGAGCTTCTTGGCCGTGCGCCGCCTGCCGATGATGGCAAGAAGAACGTCTTGCAGGACACGCACTGGTACGCAGGATACTTTGGTTACTTTCCGAGCTACACTATTGGCGCAATGGCGGCGCATCAGCTTTTTACTACGATGCAAGGTGATCTTGGCGCAGACAACGTGTCAGGTCTGATTGAGAAGGGCAACTTTGAACCCATCGTCGGCTGGCTCCGTGAAAACGTTCATGCTCATGGCCGCATGGACTCGGGTGTTCAGGGTCTCTTGAAACGGGTCACTGGTCGCACGCTTGATGCAAACGCCTATTGCGACTATCTCGAGCAAAAGTACTCGTCGTGATCTCCCATTCATTCATAGACAAAATCAACAACATCATCATCGTTTTGACATTGCAAAAGAGCATCTGCGCACCATCAAGTGTTGGGCGACTGACTGTAAATGCCTGGTGCAGACAGACTGAGCACCACGAGCAAAAGGAAGGCGCCGCGATCTCGATCATTCGATCGTGCCTTGCCTTGCCTTCACTCTGCAAACTTTGCTCATCAGCAAAGAATCAAACAGCCAAACGTTCTGCGAGGCGGCAAAAATGGCAAGCAACCTCGAGAGCGGCGCGGAGGGCGACGAAGACGCAGGGCGAGCCCGCGGAGCCGACGCGGCCCCAGAGGCGGACCCTGCGCTGGACTCAGACTCTGCGTCCGAGTCTGACGATAGTGCAGATGAGGCGGCCGAGATCGAAAGGCTCGAAAGAGCAGTCGCGAGTGAGGACAGCGCCAGCGCTCACGCCGCGCTCATCGAGAAACTGCGGTCAGCGGGCGAACTCGAGCGGCTTCGCGCAGCCAGAGAGGCGTTTGCGAACAAGTTTGAGCTCGGCGAGGCCGATTGGATCGCCTGGGTCGAGGACGAGAGCAAGCTTGGCGGGGACCTTGCAGACCTCTTCGCGCGTGCTCTCAAGAGCTATCCGTGCTCCGTCGACCTCTGGCAACGTCGTCTTGCTGCTTCAAAGCCACCAGCCGCCCGTGAAGACTATCAAGAAGCCGCACGCTCGGCTGGATTCAATGTGCGAAAGGGCGTCGTCATTTGGAATGCATGGCAGACCTTTGAAGAATCCAATGGTAATGTCGGAACCAAGCTCGCGCTGGCCGAAGAACGAGTGCAATGCCCCATTCTCGACGCAGGGCTCATGGCAAGTTTATTACGCCTTGGCATGTCTGACGATGATGCTAAAGCGGCCATGGCTCGCGGCGAAGAGCAAAAGAAACTCGCCGTCGCCGCCGACGCCTACGAGCGTCGACTCGAGCAGCACTATCCCGAATCAGAGCCTGCGTCAAGGGCCTCGGTCGTTTCCGCGCTGCCCGAAGGCCTTGCCGATGTGTGGATCGACTACGTAGAGGCCATGCAGCAGCAAGTCCGTAGACGTTTGTCGCAGGTATGGGCCCAATGCTTTTTGCGCGCTCTCTTTGATCGTGCCGTGAGCATCTGCGGCGCACATTCTCCTGCGCTCTGGGAAGGATACATCTCCTTTTGTAGACTACATTTGCGCGACCTGTCGCTCGCCGAAGCTGTGGCAGAACGCGCGTTGCGTCCATGCCACGGCATTCTTGCGCTCTGGCGCGAGCGTCTATGCGTGGGCGAACAACGGGTTGCCGGCAACGCAGAGGCTCTTGTGGAACAGGTGTCTTCGATTACTTATCGCGGTCTGAGCGCTGGGATGGCGAGTCAGGACCTATGCGATTTTCTTCTCTCATCCTGTCACGTGTATCGTCGATGCGCCGTAGCCAATGAGTCGCACCATGCGTTGCAAGATCAGCTTGACAAGCAATTTGCATACTCAATTACTGTTCTGCGCACAATGTTTCCGGGGGAGCCAGCGCTCCGACTTCGCGTTGTCGAAGAGTACACACGATGTCTCTGCCAAGGCGAGCTCTTTACAGACGGTGGGCCCGTCAACGATCCAAGAGAAAGGGCAGCGAAGCTTTGGGATGATCTGCTTGAAGAGCTTCCCGATGCGGTTGGGAATTACTTTAAAGCCATATCTTTCTTTCGGAGCCAAGGAGACCTGGGACGCTGTCGCAAGCTTTATAAGCGTGCGCTGCATGTTGCCAAGACGCTCGATGAAGCCGCAAATGCCGGCGCACGGAAAAGATCGCACGGGGCAAGCAAGTCAGGTGCTGCAGTCGGCGTTGCGCGTGCGTGGGAGGATTTCGAAGCAAAGTACGGAACGCTCGAAACCCTTGAAGAGGCCCAATTGCAGGCTGCCCGTACTCTCTCCTTGCGCGAGCGCGTGCACTCAACCGCCAATGTACGTCCTGCTCGTACGAAACCGACCAAGCGCAAGGCTTTGCGGCGTGACGATGCTGCCAAGAACGCCAACGTCTCGGGGACGGGTGCAAAGAAGCTCAAAAGAGAAGGCGCTCTGCCTGCCACGACAAGCGAGAACGAGAATGGTGATCTTGTGGACGGTGTGACGCGAATGGAGATCGAAGGCAACCCTTCTGATGCGCAAGTCTCGGAAAAGAGCGGCCATCAAGGAGCTAACGATGAAGGATCGTCGAAAATGGAGACGGATAGTACGCATCCGAGCGAGGATGCACAGGCCAAGAGCGCGAAACGCGAGGCGGAGCGAGAACGCAGTATTTTTGTCATTAATCTATCGTACAAGAGCAGCGAAGAGGCGATCCGTCAGCATTTTTCGACGTGTGGAAAGGTACTGCGAGTGATGATGAAGCGCAACATGCATGGCCAATTCAAGGGACAGTGCACTGTCGTTTACAAGGCACGGCCCATGGCCGAAGCTGCCTTTGCACAGCTGCAGGGTGTACCTCTTGAAGGTCGTGCACTCCAGCTACGCGAGGTAAAGGCGCCTGGCGAGAGGCGACAGCCCAAGGCCTCGGACACGGCGACGACAGCAGCGGCGGCGACACCTGAAATTTCGGCGGAACAAGCGCCCCGGACAGTGCACGTGACGGGCTTGCCGCCAACGCACTGCAGCGAAGAAGAGCTCAAGCACGGCACGTCAGCCTTTGCCGAGGCTCTTCGAGCGTGCGGTAAAATCGAAGCTGTCAGCCTTGCGGGGAATCGAGCCTCTGCAGATGTACGTTTCACCACCGCAAAATCTGCTGACGAAGCGCGCACCAAATTACATAAAAAGTCATTTGCGTGGCCGAAACTTGCGGCCAGCACCACGACCACCACCACCAGCAGCAATGACGAGGGCACGTCCATTGAAACGACGGTTAGTGTGCAGCCTACGCGAACGAAATACCTCGCTCCAGCCGCGTCTATGCCGCAAATGCTCCCTCGGGCCGTACGCCTAAGGCAAAAGACCCGGCTCAATCTTGGGTGAACGATTTGGCAACATTATAGTTGGCGAAGGTGAATAAGTAGTTTTCTTTTGGTCCCTCAGATAGGATGCGGAGCCGAATCGTGAACGGAAGCAAGTTCATGTTTCTGAACCATGTCGAAGAGTGCATCGGCAACGGTCTCTTCTCGCTGCAGCGCGTCGAGAACAGAGGTGTGCATCTTTGAAGCCTCGATTCGAAGCTTCGCCAGCACCATTTCCACGCCGTGTGGCGCCCTGTGATCATGAAGTGCTTCGAGGGCACTAGAAATCTGTTTCCAGAGCTGCGCCGTCGTCGCTCGATCCCGACTTGACCGTTCGGTGAGAAAACTTGGATGGTGCAACGCTGCATGTTTTGCAACGAAACGATCAATCACTTCTTCTTTGTCCCGTTCTCGCTTGACAAGGGCCGCCTGAAATTCGAGATGTTCGACCTCAAGAGCAGCTTTGGCCTGATCGGCGCGCAAGGCGTCGCGACGACGCTCGAGGGCGTCAATGTCCTGTCCAGCGATGTGCGCTCTTGCGTTGAGGGCTGCCCACTGAAGACGTTCTCTTTCCAAGGCCTCTTCTTTTTGCGCAGTCTCACGACTCAGTCGTTGCACGGCGAGAGCCATGCTATCGGCCGAGATCTGATCGATGGCGTCGCGTCGACGCTGCGTGCGGAGGGCCTCGAGCTCTTGGCGTCGAGTTGCTGCGTTTTTGGCAAGGTCGGCAATATCCCTGCGAAGGACACGGCAGGTTCCAGCGGTAACAGGCACTGCATCTTCGTGTTCGTAGAGAAGGTCTTCGAGTTTTTGTACGGATTGTTTGATCGCAGCTGTCTCTTTTTTCGCAAGTCGCTGGAGTTCTCTTGCGCGCTCGTCGAAAATTTCCTGTTGCAGCACAGCGCCCTCAAGTCTTCTTGCTTGTCCTCGGAGTTTTACATTTTCCAGTCGAAGATCATCAAGCTCTAGATCTTGCGTGGCCGCGGCCTCCAATGCCGCAGCTTCTGCTGCAGCCCGTGCCACGCGCAGTCGTTTCAGTTCTCGCGGCGTTTTCGCCATGTCGCCGCCCGCCCGCCCGCCCTTCTCGACGTTGACCGCTAACAACAACCAGAGCACGCGTCGCTGACGTCTTGGCCCTCGCCTTCGTCTGCGTCCACGTCTGCGTCCTCGTCCGTGAACGCGCCGGCGCTCGTTTCCCAAGAAGAGGAACCAGCAAACCCGCAATGCTCGTCGCCCACGCTCATCCCATTCCCGTCCTCCTTCCCGTCGATGTCGAGCGACACGAAAAACGAGACACGAAAAACCGTCCCACAAACACAAGGCGAGACGCGCGATGCGCAACCGCTCCGACGCGAACGTCGTACCGACGGTTACGGTCCGAGCGGTTACGTCCGCCTCGTGGCTTCTGGAGCAGCCAACTCGATGAGAAAGAAGCTTTTCTGCGCATGCAGACCAAAGACGCGCGCCCGCGACCGTCTGCGCGCGAGCCCCGACCCGCGGCCGCGAGGCTCGGAGCAGACGCCGCCGCCGGCGCCACGCGCGCGTCTCTCGAGGCGCGAATCCGCGCCGGAAGCTCCGTCTTTGGCTCGGGGGCCCAGCACGAAGGGGCGAGCGGTGAGGTGGCACGAGCTCGCTCGCCGCCGTACCGCGACGCCGGAGAAAGCTCTGGGCGGAGCGCGCGCAGGAGCCGCGCGCAGGAAGGGGCGTGAAGAAGATGCCTCGCGTGAGCAACGACGAGTTCCTGGCGCTTCTCGGGGAGATGTACAAGGAGACGCGAGAGTCTGGGTCCGTGACGTTGAGCATGAAAATGGTCAAGGATCAGGACCTTTCGCGCGGCCCGAAAGCGCTGCGCGCCGAGGTCCCGAACGGCAAAGCATGCATGGTTCGCGCGCAGGTCATGGGCGGCGTGCGCGAGGGCTCTGTATTTGCAAACAAGGAGGCAGGCAAGACGAAGCGCGGCGAAAAGGCCAAGATCAGCACGATCCTCACGGGAGATCAGCAGGCTGTCTTTCACAAGCGCTTCAGCGAAATCATCAAGGAGCACACAGGCAAGCTCAAGCGTCCACGTGATCTCAAGCGTATTGAAGAGCGGCGCCAGCGACGTGCGGCCGCGGCGGCCACCCAGGCCTCATCGTGAACGAGGAAGGGAAAAAAGAAAAAGCAAAAAAAGAAAGGATGGAGGGGGCCAAGGTTCGTGTTCGGAAAGAAAATGCCAATTTTTGTACGCGTAGATGGCGGTGACGTTTTCGTTTCGTGCACTCGTTAAGCCAACCCAAATGCTCGAAGAGGGCGGGCTCTTCTCTTCTTTTTGGCTAGTGAAGGAGGGTGGCTCTTTGTGGGGGAGCCCGGTGAGCGCTTCTTCTTCGTCGTCGTCGTCGTCTTCTTCTTCGTCTACTACAACTTCGACTTTTTTCTTTTTTGTGATTGGCAAGAAAGTGGGAGAGAAACACTTATTGATGATAAAAACAAAATGACGTAATCAACAAAAAAGAACTTGTTTCGTACGTAGCAGCAACAATGTTCTCGCTCGTGAAAAAGAAAAGAAAAGAAAAGTCAAGAAGAAGAACCCATCAACGAACGTGAGTGTCCAGACAGCCCGAGCCTGGACTCGCCTCATGCCGCCTCCGGAAAGGTGACGCGCGTGTTCTCCATGACGTCGCGCTTTTTCGGTTGTGGTAAACGATCCGCATGCATGATAAAGACCTTGATGGCTGCGATGGAGGCCTGCATGTCGCGAAGAACAATGTTTGGCGGGACATCTTCGGGAGCGCGAAGGAGACTCGGGGCCAGACAGGTGGCCAAATTTCCCGCAGACATTTTGTTGCTTGGCTCGTGATCGGCCACCTCGGCCAAGAGCTTGGCGAGGAAGCCAAGGAGTTCCCGATTGACCGCAGGCAAACTTGTGGAGAACTCCAGCACCGCCGACACGGTGAGGGGATTCTCCAGCGAAACGTCGCCGCGCACGAGAGAGACGAGCGACTCGTACTGCTCAGTGGGAATGAGCGGATGGGGAAGCTCGCGGAACCACAATTTGAGCAAGCCCGCGGCGTCATGCACCGAAACCTCAAAGTCAGTCCTCACGATGGCGCCCTGAGCGCCATCATCGTAAAGTGCCCGAAGTTGGTCCAAGACGTCTTTGCTGGCCGACACGCGAAAGATGCCTTCGACATGGAGGCCCTTGGCACGAATGAAGGCAATGGCATCGCATACGACAGGAGGGGTGCTTGACGAGAGCGGGAGACCAAAGGCAACACCCTGAGGGCGATGTGTCTTGCGTCGACGCACAGTGGCGTTGAGGTTGGTAATATTGGCCATGCCCTCGACGTCGAGCTCTTGCGCGCGCGGAGGCTCCTTGTCGTATCGTTGAAGCGTGGCTGCAAAGAGGTCCGTGCTTTCAAAGAGAGGCTTGACTTCTTCGAGGCGCGTCATGGTCTCGCGCAAATAGTGTAGTTGACACGCAAGAAGAGCCGACATCGGACCCTTGAGGAGGGCGCCGGATTGGTGATGGCTGTCCATCTCCTCGAACTGTTCCATGAGCCACTTTGTGGACTCGTCTACCGCGGCCTCGGCCTGTTCGACCTTGACCTTGCGTTGTGTGATTTCCTCTGCAATTTGCGACTCTGACTTGCGACGCGTGAATGGCAGCTTCCCCGTCGCAGCTTTGTTGCCCCCCTTTTCGGTGCGGTCCTGCATTTCATTGGCTGCGCGTGCTGCATTCTCGTACTTGCGCAAGTGAGCGTCATAGTCGAGGAGAAGCTTTTTGCGCCGCCGGATGTTGTCCTCGACCTCGGGGACTTGCCATAGAAGAAGCTCGGTGGCCGCGGTGACTTCTTCTTCATAGAGACGTTCTACGGATGCAAGGTTGACGCGTTCTGCCTCGGCATGGGCTTGTCCCAAGGCGACGGTGGCCTTGGCAGCCTGTGTGTGCTGGTGAAAGGCTGCAAGCTCGACGGTGAGCGCGGCAGCGGACGCCTGCATTGCGCGAATGGTGTCGAGGTGTACCTCCATGGACTTGCGTAGACTTTTCAGCGCCACGCATGTGTTTTTGTAGGCGTAATAGTCCTCTTTAAAGTCCGAGTCCTCTGTGGCTTCTGCAACGCCCAGCGTTTGCAGCGCTTGCTGCTTCATGCGTCGCCTCGCATCCTTGAAGCCCTTCATGGTCGCGCCAAACGCAGCGCCAGGCCACCCTCGGGGTCGTCCTTTCGCCGCGTGTGCGAACTCTTATCAAGCAAACCCGGCTGGCCTCGAGCAGACCACGACGCGACTGACCGGTCGGCTCTGCTGCTGCAGAAGCACACTTCGCCACGCTCGCAGCCCGGGCCAGCTCGCTGCGCTTCTCGCGAGACGTCTCGATCGCCTTCGGCGCCTCGGGTCGCTCTTGGTCTGTCGCAAGGGGAGGTGGCGTATTTGCTCTGGCTTTGCTCGGACAGTCTTGACCCCAGCCGCACCCTCCGAGTCTCCGCGAACCCCGTTTCCGCCTGCCCGCCTGCCTCGAGAAGGGAAAGCCCGCCGCCCAGCCCGGCTCCGCCCTCGCGCTCGTCGCGCAGCTCGCCGCCCAGCTCGAGCTCGCGAGCTCCGCGATCGCAGACTGCGCGCCCGGGTGAAGTGAAGAGGGTCGAGGCCTCGCGCGTTTCGGGCCCGGGTTCCGCCGCGGTTCCGCAATAGTTCCGGAACTAGTGGGCCACGGTTTTATGGCCCACCGCGCCTCGAACTTCAGGTTGGGCGCGGACTTCGTCCGAGTCCTCGGGATGCGATGCGATGCGATGCGATGCGATGCGATGCGAGGCCGAAAGGAAATCGCGCGGCTGGATGGGAGGGTGGGTGGATGGAGGTGCGAAAAAGCGCGAGCCGTGCGGCCTGCGAAAGTGGAGCTCTCGAGAGTGGGTTTTTGCTGAGAGCGGAGCGGCCAGAGGACGGTCGGTGTGTTAGACCGGGGCGGTCGATTGCTTGCTTGCTTGCTTGCGTGCTTGCTGGCTCACTTGCTTGCTTGCTTGCTTGCTTGCTTGTGAGGGCTGAGAGGTAGATGGTAACGTTTTCGTTTTAGTACTGCCAGGGTGGAAGAAGGCGTGGTCTGTCTAGATCGATCGGTTCAAGGCTTTGCATAGCTTGGCATGGAATGGCATAAGACGACGCGTCGCATGACTGTGGCCTTTGGAGAGCTTACTTTGCTGTAGTAAGCGAGGGCAGTAAACTGTTCGGCCAAGAAAAAGTTGAAGGAAAGTCTCGGAACACATGCATGTGCGCCACCTACGTGACAGGCGGCCGGACAAGACAAGAAAAAATAATGGAGAGACGAGGCGAGGCGAGTCAAGATGCGCAGGTGGGGCAATTAACCAATAAACATTCTCTATGTTTTGGGCGCAACAAAGACGGGTCCACCCGCAACCGCTGTACTACCCATGCGGGAATCGAGCAACAAGAAAGGAAACAAAACGAAAACAGAACGATCTCGTCTCCACTTTTTAAAATTAAAAAAAAAGTATTTCGATTAGAACAGAGCGAGCATCCACGTGCCAAAAGCTTGGCACGATGTATAACCTCGCCAAATGTCTCGAACCCTTTTGCTTTTTCTTTTTGCATTGTGTCCTTTTCTCCCGTCGAGTAGACAGCGAGCGAAATGCATGGATAGTAGCAAAGAGCAAAGGAAGAAAAGCGAGGTGCGCCACATCTTGTCCGCCTTGCGATGGGCATGCGAAAGACAAGTGTCAGCGAAAGAGACAAGACATACGACCCACGGGACGAAGCGCAGCATGGCGCGTGCGACTAGCTGGCTAACGATGCACAATGCCCACATGAGACATACATGGCCAGGCGATAAAAGGGCACGCCACGTTGACCGCTGGGAGGCGAGCGAACAAGGTGACGACGAGGCGGTCTGGCCACGCGCCTGCAATCTCTCTCTCCCCCCCCCCCCCTTCCCGCGATTTTTGTACACGACCGTCCAGGTGCGCACCTGCGCGCCCTGATAACGCTCTCGGGTGCACGATACAAATCACGTGCGACGGCGGCGCTCCTTTGCAGTCGTTTTTCGTCCCTTCTTGCTCTTCTTTCCCTTTTTGGTGCGAAGGATGTTCGAAACCTTGGCCTTGGAATTCTTGCCTCCGCCGACGAGCGCGCGAGCGTGGGCGCGGCGATTCTTTTTGTGCTGCAAACGCTGGAGCATGCGCTCCGCCTTGCCCGGCGTGTATTCGGCATTTTTCTCGCCCAGCAAGGCAACAGGCTGTTTGGCCGCCTTGACTGCAGCATAGGCCTTGGGGTCTAGCGTTTCTTCATCTTCTTCATCATCGTCTCCAAGAGTTGTAGTTGTCACGGTGACAGTGCCGCTGCCGAACATATCTTTGGAGAAATCGTCCTCGACTTGCTCTTCTTGAACAACAGCCTTTTGACCTGTCAACTTGCTCACCATGTCCATATCCTTGGCGCCTTGCTCCTGTTCTTCTTCCTCGTCGCTGTCGTCATCATTGTCGTCGCCGTCGTCGTCGTCGTCTCGGGTTGAGCCGTCGAGGACGTCCTTGA
Source organism: Aurantiochytrium sp. KH105 (assembly GCA_003116975.1). Classification (NCBI taxonomy): domain Eukaryota; class Bigyra; order Thraustochytrida; family Thraustochytriidae; genus Aurantiochytrium; species Aurantiochytrium sp. KH105. Next base: position 79,341 of record BGKB01000184.1, read on the forward strand.
CGACCTTTTTACCTGATTCAGTCTCGTCGTTGTCGTCGTTGTTGCGATTTCTCTCCTCTTCGTCCTCCTCTTCCTTGGCTTCACGTCGCTTCTTTCGGAGCTCGGACGATTTGTCGCGGCGTTCGAGTAGAATTGCCCGTCGCTGTGTATTGTCGATAAAAGAGCGAAACAAGAGGTCAAGGTCTGGTGGTCAGCTTTTGATGTTTTCAACAAGAAAAAGACGAAGAAGAGGTTGTGAAAAAAACCAAACGTACCTCGTCACGCGCTTCTTTGCGCTCTTTCTCGACCTGTTTCTTGAGGTCTGAGATGGCCTTTTCCTTGCGCTGCTGCTTGCGCCTGTGCATGCCCGTCACGAACTCGCGCCTGGCTTCCGGGTCAAACTCCACAAACAGCTTGCGTGGTCTCTTGTTCTTGCCGGCATCCGATTTCTTGCGGCCCATCTTTCCTGCTCCCTTTCGCCCCGCTCCGCTCCGCCCCTGCCCCGCCTGGTCCGCCGAGTCTGTCTGCGTCGCCGCGCTTCAGGTCTGCACGCTCGCCGACCTTGACTGGTTCTCCATAAACCCCCTGCTTGGTGATGTTGCCCAAAGAGAATTTTTTTCTTGTTCTTGCTTTTTTGATGTAGTAGGCCTAGGACTCGGGGTCGGAGCCTGAACAATGGAATGAGAGTCAGGCGCCAGAGGCTGGGGCGACCGGCCTTGAGCCTGCGTCATGCAATGGATACTTGCGGAGACAACAAAGTCTGCGGCCGCGCGAAGGAGCTTCAGTTTGCCACGATTTTCATTGACAGAAATGTGGGTAAACTCAGTATCCTTCAAACCTCCATAATAAAGAAAAGTTGATGCTCTCGTCTCATCTTCGTAAAGGCGATTATAACATTGGATCGATAACGCTGAGGCGCATCTCAATGGGCATCCCTTTCTTCATTTTGGTTTTTCCAAGCATTCTGATGTTTCGTAAAGCTGGACGTCTTTGCGTCAAAAACTCTGGTATACAACAACCACTCACTGGACCTATACCAGGCTTGACTTGGCTCCTTTCTCCACAAAGGTCCCTTCATCATCCACACCATCTGGCAGCTGCATTACGATGTTGTGCTGCAACGCGTGACGCCCATGACCTTCCTTTGCCCATGACATTGACAAGATGAGACCATCGCTGTGCATCTGCAGCTGGGCAGTATCTTTTCGCCGCGAAGGCTCGCGGGACGCGCGGCGCCAAAGCGTGTGGAAAGGGCGCAGCGGAGCTCGAGCTCGCGGGCAGGCGCGCGGGCGCGCGATCGGCCGGACGCCCGGGAAGACGTGTCGCGTGCAGCGAAAGACCTCCTCAAGATGCTAGGCCTTGCTCGAGGTAGCGGCGCGTGGGCGCGGGGGCCGGCCGCAGCGACGCTGCGAACACGCGGCCTGGCGTCCAAGGCGTCGAGCGGCGGTAGTGGCGGCAGCGGCGGCGGCGGTGGGCTATGGCAAGAATGGAAAAAGTACCGACTGCCCGTGACGCTAGGATTCGTTTGCCTCGGCACGCTGCAGGCGCGTAGACTTTATAACGAGCAGCAGGCGAACCTGCCCCGAACGAGGTCGCGAGGCCCCGTGGCAGCGCCAATTGGTGCCACAGACGCAGGAGCACAGCAAGGGGCATATACCGGTGAGTCGGTCTTGCCGGCAAGCTGGCTTCCCGAGTTTTCAGATGTGTGGAATAAGTTCGCGCTTGGCTTTATCAACTACGGCCCGCCGTACCGTTGGCTTTCGCACGCTTGGGGCGTGGTCGCACACGTGGACTTGCCGTTTGGCTGGATGCGTGAGATCGTGTATCGCGGCTGGGCATTCATGTATAGCTGCAAGCAACATGAAATGAGGGACCCGTACACTAGCTATCCAAGCTTGTCGGCATATTTTCGAAGGCCTCTGAAGAATGGAGTCCGGAGGGTCGACGCAGACTCGCCAGGCGCCGTCGTGTGCCCTGTAGATGCCAAGGTGCTCCACGTCGGCAGCACAGACTTGGCCAAGGGTGTTGAGGCCGGAGGCGTACGTCTCGAGCAAGTCAAGGGGGTTTCGTATCCGATGGAAGACTTTGTGGGCAGGTTCCCATCTGGTCTCGACACGGACTCGCCAGCGCCGGGACGGACGCTGCAGACTGTAGTCTTGTACCTTGCTCCTGGCGACTATCACCACTTTCACTCGCCGGTCGACTGGACGATTGACCAGAGGAGGCATTTTCCGGGTCGTCTTTTACCTGTGCGGCCGTGGGCTGCGCGCCGCGTCGAGGACTTGTACTGCCGCAACGAGCGCGTTGTCCTCAACGGCACCTGGGAAGGAGGCTTTTTTAGCTTTGGCGCGGTCGGCGCGCTCAATGTGGGCTCTATCGACATTTGTTTTGACGAGGATGTCCTCACAAACAAGGAATCGCGTTTTCCGTACCAGAGGTACACGAAGGCTGTCTCAGAGCGTAACTATGCCGAACCCATTGATGCGGTGCGCGGCCAGCCTGTGGGCTCCTTTGACTTTGGGTCCACGATTGTGCTCGTCTTTGAGGCCTCGAAGGACTTCACCTTTAACGTTACACCCGGTCAAACGGTCCGTGTCGGCGAGCGCCTCGGTACGGATAAACCTCGCGAGCGTCAGCGTCCGCTGACCAACTGCCCGCCGTGGCCAGGTGATTCATCGAACACGCTCACGCTGCAACGTCTGCGTGCTCTGCGGGAAGAAGATGAGTAGTCAACTTTTAACAATCTCGCATGTTTCTTGTCATGATGCTGACTTTCAGACTTTATTCTTTACAGGGCAGAAGAGGAGGAGGAGGAGGGGAAGAGAGGACAGCATGTCGACCTGGATAAGGCTCGCAAAAAGATCCCAACATTTGCTCCAAAACAAGAAGAAGAAGAAAAAAAAGGAGTTGTCAATGCTTGCTTTTCTTAAAGTGTTAATCCTGCATGCTCTGCAATGATGCTCCGTGCTAAAGAGGCTGGCCAATCCAACATTCATGTAAGAAAGATTGAGAGGCTTTGAAAAAAAAATTTGGAGTACGGGAGCACAGCGAGCTTGTGCACAAGTCTGCACGAGCGCATACACGCGTGGAAAAAAGAAGGGGGCCGCATGGACGGGACGTGCGCGATCTCGAGGAATCCTGAATGCAGGCGAAAACAAGAAGCTCGACATCACGTGCGCGACCCTTTCTTGTTTTTCTTTTGTCTTATTCTTCTCCTTCCACACGGGCATGTGTTCGAGCACATGTTGCCAGTCTAAATGTCTGCCTGCTTTGATATGACAGCGAGCTCTTTATTCTGATGCTTCTGGCTTGGCCGGCTCCTCGGGAGGCGGGATCACGCCGCCGCGCTTGCGCAGCTCCTTGGCCACAGCATCACGGTGGGCAAACTACGCAACGGGATTTGCGGAAACGAGCAGTACAAGGGGTTAGTTTGGTGCGTGGTCGTGAATCATCATCTTTGGGCCCCCAAGCAGATGAAACCCCCATAGCGTGCAGAACGACTTACCTCCTTGCGGTGGTGCAGGCACTCAAAGTAGTCTTCGCGGATAGGGCGGCACTTGGTGGTGTCCTCCTCGGCTTTCTGTGGCGCATCGCGATGAATCAGGTATTGTCATTCTCATGCGTCAGTGCTTTTGTTTCAATTGATCCAGGCGTCGCGCTCTGGACGCTCTTGTCGACGCCGGAGTCGTTGTGGCCGTCGTCGCTCTCGCGGTCGTCGGCGCCGCCACGTACCATGCACTCGGCGAGATCAATGTAGAAGCCGTGGCAGCGACCCGTGGGGGTCTTGAAGCCGAAGCCGGAGGCCATCTTGCTTGCGGGGCTGGCTGGCGGCGGCGGTCTATCCGTCCGTCCTCGTCCTCGTCCGCGTGCTCTCTCTCGGCGTCGCGCGCTCCGTCAGTCAGTCAGTCGATTGTCTTGCTCGCTCGTGGCAGCCTCGGGCGGCCTCTGCAAGTGCGCCAAGCAGGCGCGCAAGTCAAGTAAACATTGCAGTTTCACTTACGCGCTCCTTTTGCCACACTTGAGCGTGCGGCTGCAGCAGCGGCTGCAGCAGTCACTGCAAACGAGGATTTCCTGGTATAAAAGTTTATTATTAAACTTGAAGAAAGGTCACCGCCTAGTCGCGGTCAACAGAGAAATTATAATTGGGGCTCGCAACGACGATGCCTTTGCCTGCATCTTCAGGTCCTTGAGGTGAGTACATGGACGATTATCGTTCTTTATGATCTCCGACACATCTCTCTTTCGTCCGCACAAAGGTCTTCTTCATGTTTGTAGAAAATATGAGCTGTGTTTTTATGAACAAAAGAAGGGTTGGGGGGATGAGTTATGGTGACACCCACGTTGGGCTGTGAGGCAGGTCCGAGGGTATTTACGGTTCCTCCGGAAGGACTGGCCCCAGGACATCACTGTGCGTGGCCCGGAGCTGGTCAAGCACGGCTTCCCGTATGTGTTTGGCCTCGGGGACAATTTTGTCGCGCCAATATTCAGAAAACAAGGTCTGCGCGCGCGCAGCATGGACTTGGTGGACCTCAGCCAGCGAGGCGTAAAAGACGCCCGGCCGAGGCGACGCCTGACAGCGCATGACGTGCGAGTGAGAGAATTGCCCGCAGTCTTTGAGACACCAAGCGCAAAAGTAACACTGGGGCCGACAGCGCGTGCAGGTGAGCGCGAGGCAGCCATCAAAGTCGAAAAAGGGGTGGCCATTACGCGGACACTTTAGCGTGAGGATTTCGTTGGCCACATAGTTTACATGCTTTTGGATGGCCGAATCCTTGAGCTCTTGACGATCGCGCTCTGCCTGTAGGACGGCCTGCTCGTGACTTCGAAGACCTGCTCGCAAAAGGTCTTGAAAGTCTTCTTGTGAAATGTACTGCGCGAGCTCAAAGGCCGAAATCGGGTCCGCTGGACAGTCTGGAATTACACAGCGAAGCGACTGGTTATCCGGCCCAAGCTGCGCCTCGTTGCCGACCGAGCTGGCAAAGGTAACAAAACCATTGATACAGTCGGCGCAGATGAGGTGGCCCGCTCCGCACGAGAGGCTCGAAGGCGCGACAGCATCGCCTTGCATGCACACGGCACAGACACGAGACTCTTCATCGGCGGCGGGGCCGTCTTTATCGGTACATTTGTGATTCGGGGTCGGAGCAAGTATTGCGTGTGCCTCGGGGCCCTGGGCGCTGCTCACGGAGCTCTTTGCAGACTCGGTCCCGTCTGCAAGCTCTGGGGAAGATGCGCTCGTCAGCGAGCCCTTGGATGGAAGTGACATGGAGACCGCGGAGGAAGATGTTTTGTGGCGGGTCAGTCGCCCAGCATCGCGGAGATCCCCAACGTCGAAGGAGCTGGCGCGATCAAGATGGACGCGCGGAGATCCCTCGCGGAGCACGAGCACGAGGTACTTTGGCGCATCGCGGATCATCCGGAGTTGCTCGCGAAAGGAAATGTTGTCGACGCGCACGCCTTGGATGGACCGAAGATGGTCGCCCACTTCGATCATGGAGGTTTGGTCGGCGGGTCCATGGCGAGCCAAAGAACTCACGAGCGCACAGGCCGCGCGCTCGTTCCAGCAGAGACTCATGCCCATACCGGAAGCGTCCTTGACAATTTCTACAACATACTCTTGGTCCTTGAGCAGCGAGCGCGAGCGACGACGCGCCTTGGCGGTGCGTCGCACGAACTCGGGTGTTTCAAGGCAGGTCACTTCGGCGCGGAGGTTGACGGGCTTGATGAAGCTGGTCCCGGTAAAGGTGGCCAGCATCATGGATCCTTCGTCTTCGAGCTCGACGGTGAAGTCGGCGCGCTGGTGCGGGTGTCGTTTGTCGAGCACAAGTGTTTTGCGCAAAACGACGCGCGAGCCGGAGGCGTCGAGGACCTGAATTTCTACGGAAGCCTTGCGGCGGCGCTGCAAGAGGCGCTCGTCGAGCTGGGAGCGAACGGTGAAGACGTAGGCGCCTGCGGCCAGCACGGGGGCGACGATGAACTGCTGCTTGCTGGCCTTGCCGCGGAGGGCGACGTCTCGCGTCCACAGCGTCGCGCGTTCGAGCGCGCGCTCCCGGGGCTGTCCATTGGTGAAGACGACCTCGATCCCTTCTTCGAGGAGATCAAAGTACCTCTGCTGCGACGCGCGCGACCCGAAGATGACGCCCTCGCTCTGCGCGTACGCGTCGGCGGGGCGCAGTTCGCGGCCGTCCACGGGGTCGCGGACCCGCGTGCACAACCGCGTCGCGGCCTCCATCTTCGAGCTCCGCGCGCCATCCTCGCCATCCTCCGCGCCCGCGCCCCCTCCGCCGGCCCCGCCTGCGCCCGCGCCTGCGCCCGTGCCCGCGCCCGCGCCCGCGCCGGCCCCGCCTGCGCGCGCGCCCGCCGCGGCGCCGCCGCTCGCGCTCATCGCGCGGGCCTGCTGCATCCCATTCCGGACTGCCGCTGCTCCTCCTCCTCCCTTCTTCTCGCGTCTGCGCAGCGGGCACGCCGCGGCGCCCTTGGAGAAGAGCCGCGCCTGGACGAGGAGCGCGAGGACGAGCAAGAGCTCGAGCTCGAGGTCGTGGTCGCGGGCGAGGACGGGGCGAGGCGGAGGCGGAGATGGAGATGAAGATGGAGATGGAGATGGAGAGGAGAGGGGAATGGAGATGGAGATGCGAGAGGGAGAGGGGGATGAGGGGAGGGCGGCGACGCGACGCGCTTCCAGCGACCTCGAGCGCGAGTCGACGTCGCGTCGCGCGGCGAGGAAGATGTTCTTGGGGAGGAGGAGGAGGAAGAGGAGGATGGAACGAAGATCGAAGGAGATTGGCGCGTCGGACGCGGGTGGGAAGGCCAGCTGGCCGGTCTTCCGGCCTTGCTGCCTGCAGCGAGTGAACGACGCGAAGGAAGTCGCGCGCTTCCGCCGCGGGATGCACGACACGCGACACGGAGGCCAGCGACGACGGCGACGATGCGCGAGGTGAAGAGTATCGCCGCGAGAGGCAGGCCGACGAGAGGGATGTCCCGGTCGCTGTCGGCTGTGAAGGGTGTCAATCACCCAGGCAGGATACATACATACAGGCGACAGACACTCATCACACAAACACGCGCGTTCGTTCGCAGCAACCTTGTTGAGGCGCTCGCTATCACAGTCGCGTTATAAGAAAGAAGCCGAAGACTTATCGTCTGCATCGTCATCATCGTCGGCACCAATTTTTCCACCATCGCCTACCTTCCTGAGATTCGTGGATCGTCCCTTCCAAGCCACGCCCAGCCCGAAATGATCTCCCCGTGCAGGCCCTGCTGGAGCTGCTGCTGCAACTGCAGCTGCAGCTGCCTGCTGCTGCTGGCGCACGAAGCGCCCCGAGCGAGCGCCCACGCTCCCTGACCCTCGACGCTTGTCGTCGAATTCGCATTCAGTGTGTGCGCCCATACTTTCGTTAAGCACTTGGTCACCACCTTCTTCCCCTTCCGCTCCACCTCCTCCTTCACAGTCAGCCTGCAGGCCTTGCGTACCGCCTTTGCCAGCGCAGCCGCAGCCCGCATCTCCTCCGCAACCAACACCTTGCCGCTCCGCTCCGCCAGCAGCAGCAGCAGCTGCTGCACCTGCTGCTCGTGCACAGCCGCCGCGTCGCGCGCCATGAGCGGCAGCGAAGAACGACAAGAGGAGGCGGCCGCGAAACCGCCGCCGGCGCCGTTTCGCGTAACGCCCCGCGTCGACAGCGGGGGCACGTGCCCGCGGTAATAATGCTGTGACTACGCGCAGGCGTCTCGCCCACTCCATTTCCATTTTCCGCGTTCGCAGACACGCAACTCCGGACGCGCAGAGAGAGACCCCTGCTTCGCGAGCGGACGCACGCCGAGCGCGGCCCGCGCAGACCGCAGCGAGCAGCAGGAGGGCGCGGCGGGGGGCGGGAAAGCAAGCGGCAGCGGCGGGCGGGACGACAGCCCGAGGACGACGATTCGCACGCTTATCCTGCGCTCGACGGGCCTCGCGCAACCTGCTGCAGCGACGTGCGCGGGAGGCTGCGCGGACGAGGACTCGCGAACGCGGCGGCAGCAGCAGCGGCAGCAGCAGCGGCAGGAACGGGGCCGGGACGAGGACGGATGGAGCCCGATATGCGCCGCATCATGGTGGTGCTGGGCCAGCAGCTGAACCCAGACGGGAGCATGACCAAAATCCTCAAGGACAGGTGCACGCGCGCAGCCATCGCGTTTGAGGAGATCTCGGCCAACGAGGGTCTCAAGACGTCCATCATTGTCTCTGGGGGCGGCGTCGAAAAGGTCGGCTTTCCCGAGAGCAAACTTATGCGCGAAAACCTCGTCGAGGGTCACGGTCTCCCCGACGACTGCGTGCACGAAGAGGGCGAGTCGACCACTACCGCAGAGAATGCAACAAATGTCAAGCGGATGCTCGACGAGGACGCCCTCGGCTTTACTCCCCGCGAAATTCTCCTCGTCACGAGCAAATTTCATATGCCCCGTGCCCATTACCTTTTTGAACGCGAGTTCAACGGAGATGTCGAGATCAGAGAGGTCATTGCCTCGGACGCCGGTCTTCCCAAGGAAGATGGCGATCTCGACGGCCACATTAACCAGTACAGCGTCGAGCAGCGCTACGCGTTCGAGGCCAAACTGCTCGAAGAACTTCGCGCCGCCGACGAAAACTGAGTCAATTTCACATTCTGCTCGACTTTTATGGCACTTCGTCTCCCACTGTCGTGCACAGTGTCACACCATTCGCATACATTCAGTCGATTGCCCTCATACCTAGCACATGTAGAATCGTAGCTCGCCAGGGCGCTCTGTTTGCTTTCGTTTCTGCTTCTCCAAACCCACCACCCTCTTTTCCTCTTTCACCGTTGCACAGGCATAGCCAAAACCAATGTTCAATTTTACCTCCATTTTTACTATGTTGTTGGGCGCTCTTGCGAAGTCGCCAAAGACGCGCTCGGCCCTTATTACGCCTAAAGATTGACCCTCGCGTGTAGGGCCCGATTCGGGCCCCACACGCGAGATTCGAGCTAGATGCGATATAGCATGAACATCCGCTTACGTGTCCGTCCAGCACTACTCCATGCTGCAACAAGGGGTGGGAAGTAGCAACCGAGACGAGGTGTTTCTGACGCATCGGGCCCATGGCAAACCGCAAATGAACGAGGGAGCGGCAGTTGAGGAGAGACCAATCGATCGCTGCTGCAACGCGCAAGTGACTGATTGACTTCTGTCCACAAGCCGTGGGTTGTTCTCATGCACGCCAAGCGCGTCATGGTCGTGCTCGGGCAGCAATTGAACCCGGACGGAAGCATGACCAAAATATTAGAGGATAGGTGTAAGACCGCAGCCGAAACGTACAGCGAGCTCAAGAACACGGAGGGGAGCAACGTGCCAATCATTGTCGCCGGCGGCATCGTGGAGGATATCGGCATCACGGAGGCCGATGGAATGAAGCGTGAGCTCGTCGAAAAGTACGGCATCGACCCAGCTGGTATTTTCCTAGAGAGAGAGTCGACCACGACCTTTGAGAACGCTTTGTACGTCGAACGCATGCTCCAGTGCGGCGTTTTCACGACCGACATTCCTTGTGAGATCTTGCTCATCACAAGCGAATTCCACATGCCTCGTGCACGATTCTTGTTCGAGCAGCGTCTTGGCAGCAAATTCGTTGTTGTAGGTGTTCCAGCTTCAAATGAGGGACTCCCGCGTCAAGATGGTGACCCAAATGGCCACATTAACCAATTCAGTCTCAAACAACGCCGTGCCTTTGAGGAGAAGCTGCTCGCAGAGCTTCGTGCGCACGCCAATCCTGCCTTCAGTATTAATGCAGAAGCCAAGGACACAGTATGAGGAAGCGAAGACGAAAGTTTGTATAATGAAAGCTTTGCATAGAACTCCATACTTTTTAGTTGGCGACGCACTCGAGAAGTCGCAAGAATCGAAAGGTCAGCAAACCAAATGATATAAATAAACTTTGTGTTGTGTGATCGTATGGATTTAGATTGAGTTTCTTTTGCAATTTTGGTATTGCTTTCTTTCTCTGTTGCGCGCGCATTGAAGACTGGAGACACGCGCAAAGGCCATCTTTCCAAAACGGAAGACCCGAGTCAGCTGAAAGAAGCTCAGCAATAGAATGCATTGCATAGAATCTTTCAATGCACCCATCGATACTTTGTGATTTTTTGTGTCACTCAAAAGAAGCAGTGAAACGGCATACATTTCCACCCGCTCGAATGTTCAAGTGTTCGAAAAGTTGTACGAAAAGAATGCTTTTTAAAACTTTATTCTCCAGCAAGTCATGTGTTCTATGCGCAAGGATCACCTCGTCACGTTTGTTGCCTCTGAGACTCAACAGAGTCCCGCATGCTTGTCTCTGAATGCATTACTTTGCTATAGGAATGATTGCGCATGGTCGCGATGATCTCTTTGCCGACCTCAACCTCGTGGCCGAAAAACAACTTTTGGCTATCATTGCTGCCTGAAAGATGCATCTTTTTGAATAAATGAGCTTCATGGATGGTTGTACACTGTCGCGGCCATGTCCTTGCCGACCTCAAGCTCCGTCCAAAGAATATCTTTGTTGCGAGCATTAACTGTGAGACACCAAAGAGCTCCGCATGCAATCACTTAGACAGTTCTACTCTCGGGATGGTTGCGCATGGCCGCAACGATCTCCTTGCCGACCTCGAGCTCTTGCCCGAGGATCACTTGTTACGAGATTCGAAAGAGCAGAGCAAGCATATTTTTGAACGCCTTCGCTTTCGGGATGGTTGAGCATGGCCGCGACGATCTGCTTGCAGACCTCGAGCTCTTGCCCGTGGGTCACCCTTGTTGCGATCATTGAATGCGAGATTCGAAAGAGCTCCACATGCGCTCACCTGAATGATTGCGCTCCCGGGATGGTTACGCATGGCCGCGACCATCTCCTTGCCGATATCGAGCTCTTGCCCAAGGAGCTTCTTGTTGCGGTCATTGTGGGCTGCGAGCTTCAAAAGAGCAGAGCATGCTTTCGCCTGTGCACTCTCGCTCCCTCGACCGAGGCGCATGGCCGCAATGATCTCCTTGCCGAACTCGAGCCCCTGTCCAAGTCTTTCCACATCAACATCATTTCCATCGAACTGCCAATTCGTTTTGTCTCCTTTTACTTTCATGTTTTCCGCCCACGTAATTTTTTGCGCAGCAACAATCTGTTGGTCGTCCTCAACTTCTTGCCCTCAATTCAGGTTTGGTCTTGCGCATGCGCGGAACTGCTGCGTCGCTCAACACCTTCTTGACAGCCTGCTCGCGCGATGTACGGTTCTCTTGTATACACTGCCCATTGACCACGACGACGTTGAGCAACCTCCAGAAATGCACTTCCAGTCACGCCTAGGTAGCACGTTTCCTAGGATCGCGACCCGTACCTTGTCCATTCTGATCGCTCTCTGTCGCTCGTCCTCGCACGCAGGGCAGCTCGCGAAGAGCGGCACGACGAGACGGCGACGGAAGTTGACTTCGACCAGAATGTGTTCATTGAGGCGGAAGGCCAAGCGCGCCAGCGCGGTCTGGACCTTGCCCGTCTTTCTCTATCTGGCGTGCGTCCGCCTCGCGCCCTCGCGCGTCCTCGCGCATCCTTGGGAGTCCTCGCGCGCAGGTCGTGGCACGAATCCATTTGCGCAATCCCTCGTGCTCGTCGGCGGGAGGATGGTGTGCAGCGCTCAAAGTGATTGGACAGCAGGAATAGGGACAGCTCGGCGGTCAGAAAGGACCGCGTCTTTCATGTGCACCGCGCCCGGTTCGGGCCGCCAGCTTCTTTCTTGGACCGCCCCGCCAATCCACTTTGCACCAGGCCAGAGCCCGGCGTTCGCCAGGCCTGGAGAGAACTGTCACGAAAAGGAGAGGGAGCGATTGCGCGGCAGCTGCGAGAGCAGGCTCGCTGGGATGGATGTAGGAAAGGCCAGTTCAAGGGGAGAGCGAAGGGACTGCAGGGGGGCGGGAAGGAGACCAGGACGTGGTCATTCGGCGATAACCTTATCGCATGGTACGCCACGCCGTTTGTTTGGGATGGCTTCTGTTCGAGACATTCGACACGCGTAAGCAAAGATCTCGTGACACGAAATCGGCCAACGTGGAAAGGATCGTGAGAGCTGCGATTGTATTTGATGCCGTAAGGTTTTCATAGCGCGTCGCGCAATTTTTAAAGACAACTAAGGACAGAGTTCTGCACGCATGTCAATCCACTCAACTTTCAGAATTTTCTCATGCAAAAGCCAAGGACACGGTAAAAGGAAAGTATTCTTATAATAATTGGAAATTCTTGTGACCGAATGCGATGTACAAGAGAACGCTGAGTAGAAAAACGGGGATCAAAGACTTGGCAGAGTCGAGAATTTCTGTTGAGAGGTTTGATTTCGCAATCTTTGCAGCTTGAAGCGATCTAAACCGATTGCAAGTCCCTTCCTCTGCCTGCAAAGTGTCTTGGTCTCGAAGGATTCTTCTTACAGACGAGTTAAGAGAGAGTGTTGCAAGAAGGCTGCAGCTGTGCTCCTGCAAGAGTTCAAGCGTGGGATGGTTGCGCATGGCCGCGACGATCTCCTCGCCGACCTCGAGCTCTTGCCCGAGGATCACCTTGTTGCGATCATTGACTGCGAGATTCCAAAGAGCACCGCATGCACATTTCTGAATGCCTTCGCTTCCGGGATGGTTGCGCATGGCCACGACGATCGCCTTGCCGACCTCGAGCTCTTGCCCGAGGATCACCTGGTTGCGATCATTGGCTGCGAGATTCCAAAGAGCAGAGCATGCGTTCTCCTGTATGATTGCGCTCTCGGGATGGTTGCGCATGGCCGCAACGACCGCCTTGCCGACCTCGAGCTCTTGCCCAAGGATCACCTTGTTGCGATCATTGCATGCGAGATTCGAAAGAGCACCGCATGCACAATTCTGAATGCCTTCGCTTCCGGGATGGTTGCGCATGGCCGCGACGATGTCCTTGCCGACTTCAAGCTCCTGCCCGAGGATCACCTGGTTGCGATCATTGACTGCGAGACTCCAAAGAGCTCCACATGCTTTCTCCTGTATGATTGCGCGCCCGGGATGGTTGCGCATGGCCGCGACGATCTCCTTGCCGACTTCAAGCTCTTGCCCGAGAATCACCTGGTTGCGATCATTGACTGCGAGACTCCAAAGAGCAGAGCATGCGTTCTCCTGTATGATTGCGCTCTCGGGATGGTTGCGCGTGGCCGCGACGATGTCCTTGCCGACCTCAAGCTCTTGCCCGAGAATCACCTGGTTGCGATCATTGACTGCGAGACTCCAAAGAGCTCCACATGCTTTCTCCTGTATGATTGCGCTTCCGGGATGGTTGCGCATGGCCGCGACGATGTCCTTGCCGACTTCAAGCTCTTGCCCGAGAATCACTTTGTTGCGACCATTAAATGCGAGACTCCGAAGCGCAGAGCAGGCATATCTTTGAACATCTCCGCTCGCGGGATGTTTGCGCATGGCCGCGACGATGTCCTTGCCGACATCGAGCTCTTGCCCAAGGATCACCTGGTTGCGACCATTGACTGCGAGACTCCAAAGAGCAGAGCAGGCATATCTTTGAACATCTCCGCTCGCGGGATGGTTGCGCATGGCCGCGACGATGTCCTTGCCGACCTCGAGCTCTTGCCCGAGAATCACTTTGTTGCGGTCATTTGATGCGAGATTCCAAAGAGCAGAGCATGCGTACTCCTGTATGATTGCGCTCTCGGGATGGTTGCGCATGGCCGCGACGATGTCTTTGCCGACCTCAAGCTCTTGCCCGAGGATCACCTGGTTGCGACCATTGAATGCGAGACTCCAAAGAGCTCCACATGCTTTCTCCTGTATGATTGCGCTCGCGGGGTGGTTGCGCATGACCGCGACGATGTCCTTGCCGACTTCAAGCTCTTGCCCGAGGATCACTTTGATGCGACCATTGAATGCGAGACTCCGAAGCGCAGAGCAGGCATATCTTTGAACATCTCCGCTCGCGGGATGGTTGCGCATGGCCGCGACGATGTCCTTGCCGACCTCAAGCTCTTGCCCGAGGATCACCTGGTTGCGACCATTGACTGCGAGACTCCAAAGAGCAGCGCAGGCATATTCTTGAACATCTCCGCTCGCGGGATGGTTGCGCATGGCCGCGACGATGTCCTTACCGACCTCAAGCTCTTGCCCGAGAATCACTTTGTTGCGGTCATTTGACGCGAGACTCCAAAGAGCAGAGCAGGCATATCTTTGAACATCTCCGCTCGCGGGATGGTTGCGCATGGCCGCGACGATGTCCTTGCCGACCTCAAGCTCTTGCCCGAGGATCACCTGGTTGCGATCATTGACTGCGAGACTCCAAAGAGCACCGCATGCGTTCTCCTGTATAATTGCGCTCCCGGGATGGTTGCGCATGGCCGCGACGATCTCCTTGCCGACCTCGAGCTCTTGCCCAAGGATCACCTGGTTGCGACCATTGACTGCGAGACTCCAAAGAGCAGAGCAGGCATATCTTTGAACATCTCCGCTCGCGGGATGGTTGCGCATGGCCGCGACGATGTCCTTGCCGACCTCGAGCTCTTGCCCGAGAATCACCTGGTTGCGATCATTGGCTGCGAGATTCCAAAGAGCAGAGCATGCGTTCTCCTGTATGACTGCGCTCCCGGGATGGTTGCGCATGGCCGCGACGATGTCCTTGCCGACCTCAAGCTCTTGCCCGAGGATCACCTGGTTGCGATCATTGACTGCGAGACTCCAAAGAGCACCGCATGCGTTCTCCTGTATAATTGCGCTCCCGGGATGGTTGCGCATGGCCGCGACGATCTCCTTGCCGACCTCGAGCTCTTGCCCAAGGATCACCTGGTTGCGACCATTGAATGCGAGACTCCAAAGAGCAGAGCAGGCATATCTTTGAACATCTCCGCTCGCGGGATGGTTGCGCATGGCCGCGACGATGTCCTTGCCGACCTCGAGCTCTTGCCCAAGGATCACCTGGTTGCGATCATTGGCTGCGAGATTCCAAAGAGCACCGCATGCACATTTCCGAATGCCTTCGCTTCCGGGATGGTTGCGCATGGCCGCGACGATGTCCTTGCCGACCTCAAGCTCTTGCCCGAGGATCACCTGGTTGCGATCATTGACTGCGAGATTCCAAAGAGCACCGCATGCGTTCTCCTGTATGATTGCGCTCGCGGGATGGTTGCGCATGGCCGCGACGATCTCCTTGCCGACCTCGAGCTCTTGCCCGAGAATCACTTTGTTGCGGTCATTTGACGCGAGACTCCAAAGAGCAGAGCAGGCATATCGTTGAACATCTTCGCTCTCGGGATGGTCGTGCATGGCCGCGACAATCTCCTTGCCGATCTCGAGCTCTTGCTCAAGGATAATCTTGTTGCGAGCAATATTGGCTGCGAGGTTCATAAGAGCACGGCATGCTTCTTTCTGAATCTCTGCGTCGTGAAGATGCACGCGCATAGCGATAAGAGTTTTGCTCCGGGCCTCCATGTCTTGCCCGAGGAATTCCTTGTTGCGGATCTTGCTAGCCGGGAGACGTTCAATTGCCCAGCGTACAGCCTCCTGGACACGTGCGTTCCTGGGATGCTCGCGCACCGCCTCAACAATCTCCGCCCCGACACAGAACTTATCCCGGAGAATATCCTGGTTTCGATCATTGACTGCGAGATCCAAAAGCGCAGAGCATGCATATTCCTGAACAATCTCGATTTTGGGATGGTTGCGCATGGCCTCGATAATATACTTGCCGACCTCGAGGTCTTGCCCAAGGATCACCTGATTGCGATTGTTGCTGGCTGCGAGAAACCAAAGAGCTCCGCATGCATTTTCCTGAATGATTGCGCTCTCGGGATGGTTGCGCATAGCCGTGACGATCTCTTTGCCAAGGTCGTGCACCTCCTGATCAGAGACGCGCTTGGCCGTAGTCCAAAGATGCTCACACTCCCCCATTGTGCCAGAGCATACGTCTCCCGGTCTTTATTGATTCAAGCTCTTCTCGAGAAGCGGATTTGCTTTCACTTCTCCTGCCATGATGAGGTCGTTGAAATCGACGTTCGTTGAAATTGGACCCTGGCAGGCAGGCAGGCAGGCAGGTTGGGCAGTCAGTCGCGCTTGACCAAGTCCACTTTGACGATCCATTTTCTCACAAACAGCAGAAATTGGTTGCTGCGAAAAATCAATTTATTGAAGGAAGCAAAACAAGTTCAACATAGCAGGAAGAGAAAAGAAATTTGAGACGTGGTTATTATAAAGGAAAAATAGATTCTTACTCGACTGCGAGCTTGGAGTGGAGGGAAGAGACGCAGACTGCGAGGGCGGCGACGGGGGAAATGGGCCAGCTCATGTCCATCGTAAAGGTGTCGGTGCCGATGCGACCGAACTGGAGCACGACGTCGTCGTTGTTATCGGGACGAACGAGTTGAAAGTTCTTTACACTGGAGCGCGTGACCCGGCCGTGAAAGTTGAGGACCCAGGCGCGATGCTTCTTCGACCACGAGGGCTTTTTGTTGACCAGAGGTTGGAGGTTGGGAAAGTCAAGAGTGTTGAGCGCCTGGAGCATTCTGGAGCGGCGCACAGACCCTTGGTGCATCCACTCGACGAGCTCCGTCTCGGACCCTTGTTTGAGCGCAGGCAGAGCAACCTGGAACTTGCGCGGGCCGCGACCGACGTTTCGCGCGTAGACAATGCTGCAGAGGTCCCGCGGCTTGCCCTTGTGTGCGGACACGTTGTTGTGACAGACAAAGTTGGTCCCCAACGAGTTGAAGATGAGCGCCGAGATGACCTTGCCGGCTTCGCGCGGGTTGACGCTTCCGATTTCTAAGTTGTAGTACGAGTCGATGCCGAACTTGCGGTGCTTGCGGGCACACATGATTTGCGGGCCAAGAGAACCGTCATCCTTTTCCAGAAAGACCTCGTACAGGTTATAGTTGACGTGGAGGCCGACGACGGATCGTTTGATCTTGCAGCGAACGGTGCCGAGCTTCTTGGGAAGACTACGCGTGAGGAAAAGGTACAGAGCGTCGACGCTCGAGAGATAGTTCTTTTTCAACTCCGCGTAGCCGACCACCTTTGGCGGTTTCGGTGCGTCTTCGTCATCCATGTCGGCCACGGTCAAAGGATGCGCCTCGCCTGCCGAGGCCTCGGAGTCCTTGCGTGTGCTGGGGTCAAAAAGATCTTCTTCGTCGCTCCACTGCACGCCCCAGTCGTCGTCAGTGCTGGGCTGCATGGCCGGCGGCGGGGCGCCACCTGCGCCTCCACCGAGCGCAGGGGGAACGCCCGGGCGCTGTTCGCCACTGAGCGCACGCATGAGCAGGGCCTTGCCCCCGCCATCTGGCCCCGGTTGCGGGGCATTATAGGGCGGGAATGCCTCGGACCCGGCGCTGCCTCCCCAGGGAGCGCCTTGCGCCGGCGGCGGCATGGGCGGCGCCGGTGACATTCCACCATAGGCATCATAGCCGCTGCCGCCCGATTGCGGTGCGCCAAAGGGGTTGTTTGGGTCGTACGGAGCCGAAAAGTCGGTGCCGTACATGCCGCCTCCGCTGCCAGCAGCATTCATGTCATAGGGGCTCGTCACGCCGTCAAAGCGCATGCTGCTGCCGGTGTTGGGGCTGGTCATGCCTGAGGCATCAAAGTAGCCCGACACTGGTCCCTGGGCATCCATTTCGGCTTGCTTGGCCTTGGCTCCTGCCTGGTCGCCTTCGCTGAGAAAAGCGCCCTCACCTTCGGGAAAGAGGAGGCCGAGCTGGACAAAGAGGTCGTCACCGCTGTTGGCGAGCTTGACCTTGGAGAACTCGTTAAAGTAGCCCTCTTGGAACCAGTCGCGCATTTGCTTGCCTGGAAAGGGGCCCTGGACCTTGTCTTCGTCATCGAGGTACACCCACATTGTATCGCCGACCTTGTTGATTTTCGGCACGGTCTGAAAGGCGTCCTGAACGCTGGGAAAGTACTCTTGCAGTTGTGCGGCCTGTGGTTCTTCATTCTCGACATTGAGGGCGACGGGCGTGTCCAGCGAGAGCTCGCGCGTATCAAATCTGCGGCGCATTTCGTCTTCGGTGAGCGGGCCCACGCGCTGGCCATTGCGGGTCCAGAAAAAGTATTCTCGCTTTTTAGACACGGGCAGACGCTCGGGTTCGCCCTTTTGAAAGCGGCGCTCGCGCTCGCGCCACAGCTCGAGGGTCTCTTTGAACTGCGACGGGTTCGTCACATTGTACTGGTCTCGGGATCCGGCCGAGGTCGCGGAGGACGCGCTCAGAGCGTAGCTGTGCCTGCGTGCACCCTTGTTGTCATTCGAGGTCGAAGACGGCAGGGCCGCGTCGAGCGTGCTCATTTGCTCAAAAGGGTTCGCGCCACTGTTGCTGCTGAGGCTTCCGTTATTATTGCCATTCTGCTGCAGGCCAGCGTTCAAGGCCGGTGGCGGGGCGCTAAACTGGTCAGCACTCTCCGAGGTCGTCGTTGTTGAGAGCGACGGCACGTTGGCCGGCGGCCCAGAGGGCGCATATTGCGCCTGGGGCGGTGCTTGTTGCTGCTGCGGCTGCTGCTGGAGCGGCTGCTGCTGCTGCGAGGGCATGGGCATTTGTCCGTACCCGGCGGACGCGCCTTCGTCCGAAGGCTTGGCGATTTCAAGGTAGCCAAAGGGAACAAAGCCCTGCTGGCCCGACCCGAGCGACTTGACCTCGAGCCAGCCGTCCATCGGGGTGTTGTTCTGCGCCATGACCAGCTCGCCGGCCCCGACGCTGAGCTCGCCGGGCCCTTCGGCCTGAAAGGCCTGCATGGCGCGGTACTTGAGCATCTCGGCCGTGCGCGCGTGCGCGCGTGCGTGCGTGCGTGCGTGCGTGCGAGCGGGCGTAAAGACCTCGAGCGTCCCTCTTGCTCGTGCTCGTGGTTTGCTTCAGCCCGCGCTCCGTCCGCGCGTCCTCCTCGGCGAAGGTTGCTGTGGCTGCAGCTGGCTGCTGAGGCTCTGTTTCGAGGCTCGCCCTCGCGGCTCCTCTCTCCGTCCTCCCTCCAAGCAAGCAAGCTCGGCGGCGCGGGCGCGGGGGCTGCAGGCGCGCGGGGGCTGCAGGCGCACGGGCGGCGGGCGCGGGAGCTGCAGGCGCGGGGCGGGCGTGCCGGGCGCGCGCGAGTCGCCTTCGCGGGGGCTGGCCGGCCTGCTGCGGCTGGTCGCGTCGGATGGATCGAGTTCTGCCTGACATGTGAGAGAGGCCGAAAAGATATCGAGCACGCTGAGCAAGAAAGAAATCCAAATTCAAATGAACAATTTCAAATGAACAAATGAACAAATTCAAATCCAAAAAGAACCAAATTCAAATGGACAAATGAGCAACCGGCAAATTCAAGTTCCAATTCAAATCTAACAGCAAATTCAAATCCAAAAAGAACCACAAATCCAAATTCAAATCAAACATGAACAAATTGAAACACGGACAAATTCGAAAGAAATGAACAAATTCAAATCCGAAGGAAAGAAAGCAATGGCAAGTAAGAAAAAAGAAAAGAAAGAACTTGAAAGCCAAAATGGACCGTGCGTGTCCCGGCGTCCGCGCGCGGCGCGAGCGCGGGGAGGACTCCGCGGGCGGGAGGAACAAAGACCGACCGAGGAGGGCGCCGAGGACGCCCGCGCGAGCACGCAGCTGCTGCCCGCCAAGAGCGAGCGCGTCTTCGCGCGGAAAGTCTCGCCGACGAGGGAGGGAGGAGTAAACTGAATGAACCAGGGACGATTGTCTGGATGCCCACGGCGGTGAAGATGGCGAAGAAACGCGCAGAACCGCGCGCAGCGGGACGCGCGCGAAAGGCGCGAGAGGCGGGCGGCGCGGGCCCGCGCGAGGAGGGCAGGGCAGAGCGTGCGCGGTGACAAGATCCGCGAGCGCGAGCGAAAGAAGCGCTGCCCTCGAACTGCATCCGAACCGGCGACCCGTGGCCGCGGGCGGGCTGACCATCGACCGCTGCAGGACCGCGAGCCTCGCCGAGCCAGGAGCCAGCTCGCAGGGCGAGCATGCTGGCGGCGGCGGCGGCGACGGCGACCTCGTCGCGGGCGGCGCGGAGAGCGCTCGCGCCCGTGCTGGGGTGGACCGTGCAGGAGCGTGAGATCAAACAGTCTGCGCCCATCGTCAAGGCCTGCGTGTCCGTAGTACTGCTCTTCCCGACCGTGTGGGTCATCGCGCTGCTGAGCACGACCGTCTCGTTTTCATGCGCGCGCGAGAGTGATTCCCAGGCGAGTCGCCAGACGCCAGGCTTTCTCACGGCGTCCGTAGATGAAGACACGTGCTGGCTGCGATTGCTCTGCGCAGTTCTGTCCATGGTCTTCTTGCTCCCGTTTCTTCACGAATGCGTCACCATCGTGCTCGAGGTTGCCAAGTGCGAAACAATTCCATTTCTCAAAGGAACTACCGTGTACGCCAAACGCTCCGAGGTCAAGGACCTTCTCATCAACTGTGCTGTAATCTGCGCGCTTCCTGTCTTTCTCGTTCTTGTCCCTCTATTCCCCTTTTACAAGGTTGCCAATCGAGTCTTTGGCGTCAAACTCGAGTTCAAGATTGTGGGCACCATTTTGATGTTGTTGCCGGACTTTTGCCTCACGGTTGCGCTTTTCCCACTCAGCTTTCTTGTCGTCGCTTCGTCCGAATCTCCGGGCGACATCATTGTCAATATTGTCGCGGTCCAGGTCTTTGCGCAACTCGATGACATTATTGTGCGCATGCTTGTGCAGCACAACGCATCTGTGGGACAGGCGCTCGATGCCTATTGCGTCGGTCCCTTTGACGAATGGGTTCGCGTGCGAGAGCGAGAGGGCACCTCTGCTATCAAGGTCGTCCGGGAGCGCGTCTAAACTAGGAAGCTCGCGATAGTCTGCGCATTTCTGCGCGTACAACCTGTACTAAACAAGCAATCTTTATCTATTGTGCATTTGTAGCCCCCCGCCGGAAGCATTCGCTTTCGACATTCCGTAGAACGAAACTCTTCAAAGAAGATAATATCTCCTTCGCTTTCGTTCCCAGAGGAATTTCCCTCCTTGTGGAATACTTTCGACGCGGAGCAATCCAATCATCTCCTCAATGTCTTTCACATTTCTGCTCTTGCTTTCTCCAACGCCGCGCGCGAGCTGTCTGCCTCACAAGGTTGCCCCCGAGCGAGCCTTGCCTTCCCAACGGTGCCCTCGCTCCTTTTAACTGTAAGGGAGCAGCCAACCCACTTGCGCTCTCTCTTCAAGCGCGGGACGACGCACGCAGACGCGTGCGTGGTCGATCGGAGAGGGTTGGCGCGCGCGCGCATCATAATGTCTCGACGCAAGCACAGACGCAGACGACCGGAAAAGGTCGAGCTTCATATTCGAGAGCGCCCAGCACTCTCGCGGCGCTCTCGCAGTGCTCTCGCGGCGCTCTCAAAAGCGCTCACTCGCTCTCTCGGGGCCTTAAAAGTCCGGCGAGCCCGCGAAGAAATATGGGGAGACCGGAGAGAGCATGGCCGGAGCGACGAGCAGAGCCTTTCGCCAAACCCGTAAGCTGACCTAAGCCAAAGCTTGTTCACTTGCAAAGACGACAAGAGACCGAGACGCAGAAGACGAGGTGCTTGCACTATGACGAGCAATGACGATATCGTGGCAGTAGTGCATGGCGACCAACGCCACGCGCAGCTCCGAGTATCGCATACCCCGGACTTCATGGGCGAGAGTAGAACAAGAGGGGGACTGGATTTGACCTTGGAGGACAACGAGATGTCCGGCGATGACAGCCTTTGTCAGAATGGCGGCGCCCGTGTCCGAGAGAACAGCGGTGGTGGAAAAAATGAACATGGCAACGATGGCCATGGCAATCGCTTTCAGAACGAGAGCAATGGTGAGTCCGAAGAGGGAGATCGCACTCTTGGACTCGGTGCTGCTGAGCCACTTTCCAATGACGGGAAACGGCAACGCAGAGCCAGGGGCATCGGCGAAGAGCGACGCCGCAAAAGCCAGCAAGACAACGATGCAGAAATGAATGCCCACGAGCAAGGACATGGACCGCCGCGTCGGAACCATTCGAATGATAACGAGACGCTGGAGCACATTGTCGCTGAACACACCAAGGATGTTGTGAATTTCGCTCAAAGCAAGATTTCCGGGATTGGCAACATTGAGGCGAAACTCTTTCTCTACAAGAATTCGGGATACAGCATGGAGTTCCAGTCCGAGTCAAACGACAAGAAGAAGATAACGAATCTCAAGCGTTCACACTCGGTGTTCATGGAGGCCCTCGAAAATCTTTTCAAGAAGTCGAAGGTTGCCTCTACTGGCCTTTTGGACTATGAAATTTATGAGAAAGCCTGGAACCGCGCGTTGGAATCAGAAAAGGTTGGTCTCAGCGTGAAAGTACAAGCTGAAACGGAGCCGTCGAAAAGCTTCCGCATTAAATTCAAGGTCATCGTGCCGTCTCAGAGCCCGAGCTCAGACAACACCCCAGCACCGCAGGTTCAGTCCACCAACCATCGAGTGGCCGTGGCCTCGTCGTCCTCTTCGACCTTGGCTCGCCTTGCGTCAGGCCAAGAGGATCCTACACTTAGCAATGAGACTGTTGAGAACCCCAAGCAGAGAGCCAACAAGTACAAGCGCAAATTTCGGCAAGAGGAAGACGCACACACTGCAACAAAGAAAGTGATCTGTGCACTCAGGTCGCAAATAATCGATCTAGAGGAAAAAATTTGTCTTCTCAAGCGTGAGAACGAAGACCAGGCGCAACAAATCGCCGCGCTGACGAGAGAAGTGAAGGATGCCGAGCGCAAAGCTCGCGAGAGGGTCAGAGCCGAGTACATCAACAACCTCCAAAACATGAACTAGCCCGGAGCTCACGACATACGCCATCTCTTCTCGATCTGGCAAGCAGTTATCTGAAAGAAGCTATATCTTCGTCCCTTTGCATTCTGGCAAGCAATCATCTGATTTGATTTGTTTGTTGACATGCCGGAGAAACCCGACATTTCTCTGCCTGCCACCCTTGTCAAGCAAGACGGCTCGAATTAGCCATGTATCCATGGAAGAAGCGGCCCTATTTTCCCCACTTCGAGCGAATGACATTCTGGAGGCGCCAGCACATCAGCCGCAGCGCAGCAGCAAAAGACCTTTGCCTGCTCGCCCAGATTGCGCTCGCCCTCGCCGGAGCGCGGGGAGCGTGTGTGCCCGCTTGTGCCCGGCACCGCATCTGCTTGCAGCGGCACTCGGCGCGCGCTCGCGGCGCGACCGAGCTTCTTCCTGAGCTTTCCTTCATCATCGAGGTTGTTTCGCCCCCGTGGCGCGCGGATACGAGGTCGCTCTGCACGTGGCGCGCGGAGGGAGGACGTGCACGATGGTGACGGCGACGGCGCGCATGGCGGCCGCCGTGCTGGCGGCGGCCGTCAGTGTGGCGCACGGCCTGCACGAGGACCAGGCTGGCGTCAACGACTGGACGGTGCGCAATCTCGGCGCCTATGCGCACGGCGTCTTTTTGGATGACGACCTGGCCCTCGTCGCAACGACCCAGGCCACGATCGGCGCCGTGCGCATGACGGATGGCGAGGTGGTCTGGCGCGAGACCCTGCCCACGGCACGATCTGCGCCGTTGGCTTCTCGAGTCAAGCACGAACTTTTTGCGACGGCATCGGCCAACGCGTGCGTCATCGAGCTTTGGGCGACCCCGTCCGGTGGCGTGGTGACGTCTGACTCCCGCCAAGCCGGCCTCGAATGGGACGCCAAGATCTGCGACAATGCCGATGCGGATGCGACGGGTGTTCTCGAACTTCTCGACAACGATTTTAACAACGATGGCACGCCAGACGTGGCGGCTCTTACGCCGTTTCAATTTGTCGTCTTGGACGGAGTTTCGGGACGCGTGCTGCACGAGGTCGATCTCGACAAGTCCATTGCGTGGCAAGGTCTTGTCGAGGCCGCTGGTAGCGCGACGGGTGGCAAGCGCAAGCGCCCCTCTATCATGGCCTATGGCGTGGATATCAAGACCGGTAAGCTCGAGGTTCGCAAGCTCGCGAACTCGGGCGCAACCCTTGACCCGGTTTCGGGTCTCGAAGGCGTCTCTGCTGATGAAATCACCGTGCTTAAGAGCGGCGTGGCCAAGGTGGGCTCTGCACTACTTTTTGTGCGCAAGGAGTCCGGTGCCCTCGTCGCTTTTGACTGCGTTGCGAACCAATTGCAAGAGCTCACGAACGCTCCCTCGATCAAGGGCTCGGTACAGTCGCTTGGCTCCGCGCGCTTCTTCGCCACGGATGCTGGTGTTATCTACGCGGTTGATGGCGAACTCAAGATTGCAGAGGCTCTCAAGGGCGTCGAGGCCGCTGCAATTGGTGTGAGCGGTGCATCGGTCATCGCCGCGGTGCAGAGCAGCACCAGTTCAGGTACCGGTGACGAGGCGCAGTGCGGTCCAATCTCGCGCGTGCTCGTGCAGTCGGCAAGCGGCGTCACTGAGATTGCATTTCCGGAGCCGCAAGGCCAATCGGGTGCGCGCGGCCTCGTCGAAAAAATCATCGTGGGCGACTCAAGCACTGGCACGCGTGCCATCTTTGTGTTTGAGGATGCGTCTGCCGTGGGCATCGAGATCGAGTCTGGCGCAAGCGATGCGAGCACGCTCTTTGTTCGCGAGGAGGCTTTGGCCAACGTCGTGGAAGCTGTGGCGGTGGATTTGCCGCCGACGGATGAAGTCGGATCGCTGGGTGACGAGGCCGCGCACGTCTTTGCGCACGGCTCGCATGCAAGCATTCTCATGTTCAGGCTCAAGGACCAGGTGCGCACGGTGCAACGCTTTGTTCAGTCTCTCTTTGGCGCGGCCACACAGCATCTGAGCGAGTTTGTCGCTTCGCAGGGCAAGATGCTGGTGCAGGCCATCCGCGGGGAGCTCCCGCGTGCCGAGAGCCTTTCGCAGGGCGAAATGTTTTCCTTTGGCTTTCGCCGTGTTTTGGTCTTGCGCAGTGCGAGCGGCAAGGTCTTTGGCCTCAACTCGGCCGATGGCAGTCTCCTTTGGGCCGCGCAGTCCCCTGGATCGCGTCTTTTCGTCACGCGCGCGCGCGAAGCCGGTCTTGATCACCCTGCCGAGGTGGCAATCGTGGACGAAGCGCACGGCCGCGTCACTTGGCGCAATGCCATTACTGGCGCGGTGACCAGGGTCGAGGACATTGACACGCCCTTGGCGCAAATTGCTGTTCTCCCAGGCGATATTTTCCCCAGCGCCGCGTCCAGTGAAGAAGATGTCAGCCCCGCAGCCGTCTTGATTGCTCTTGACCACGCGCAGCGGGTGCACGTCCTTCCCTCGAGCCGCACCGAATCCGTCTTGCAGCTCGAGGACCAGTTGCGCGCCCTGCACTTTGTCGTCTATTCGAACGAGACGGGCGCACTCACGGGCTATGCCGTCGACCCCTCGCAACGCGCTGGCGTAGAGCTGTGGTCCATGATCGTCCCTGCGTCGCAGACCCTTCTCGCTGTCGAGGGCCAAAGCGGCGGCGCGCTCAACAATCCGGGCATCAAGCGCGGCGACGGAGCCGTGCTCGTCAAGTTTGTGGACCCGCACCTCTTGATGGTGGCCACGCAGAGTGGTCCGCATTTGCAAGTCTCTATTCTCAACGGAATCTCGGGTCGGGTGATTTCCCGTTTTACTCACAAAAAGTCGACGGGCCCTGTCCATGCTGTTTTGGCCGACAACACGGTGACCTATTCGTTCTGGAACCAGGTCAAGAGTCGCCAGGAGGTGTCTGTGGTGGGTCTTTTTGAGGGCGAGATTGGTCCCCGCGAGCTGAACATCTGGTCATCGCGTCCCAACATGGGCAGCGGCAAGGCAATGTCTGCCTTTGACGACTCGATGATGCCGAATGTGCAGCAAAAGACGTTTTACACGGAGCGCGCCATTGCGGCTCTTGGCGTGACCAAGACTCGCTTTGGTATCGCGGACCGCCGCGTGCTCATTGGCACGGCGAACGGGGCCGTGAACATGCAGCTGCCGCAGATTCTCAGCCCTCGGCGGCCTGTTGGCAAGCTGAGCGACATGGAGAAGGAGGAGGGCCTCATGCTGTACGCGCCGGAGCTGCCCTTGATTCCAACGCAGACCATTACGTACTACGAGTCTATCCCGCAGTTGCGTCTCATTCGCAGCTTTGCGACGCGCCTCGAGTCGACCTCCCTGGTTCTTGCTGCAGGTCTCGATATCTTTTACACGCGTGTCATGCCTTCTCGCGGTTTCGATGTTCTCGACGAGGACTTTGCTTCGGGTCTTCTTCTCGCTCTTATTGCTGCGCTTCTCGCACTCACCATCTATCTGTCCAAGGCGGTGGGCAAGTCGACGCTGGATGAGACATGGAAGTGAGTTCACGCGATTTTTCTTTTACGAGGTCGAGGCGCGAGGGAAGAAAGTAGTTTCAACGCATTTCGATGAGGCGCGCCTGAAAAGATGAAAGCAAGCAAGAAAAACGAAAAAATCATCGATGCATTTCGTCAATGAGCATGAGTGCAAACTAGCAAATCGAAAAGAGAACTTTTATTTGAGATATACAGAATGAGCGAGAGAGAGAGAGAAGAGAGGGAGAGAGAGGACGCCCGCGCAAGGACGCAGCCGCTGCCCGCGAAGAACGAGCGAGTCTACGCGCGGATGGTCTCGCTGACAAGGGATGGAGAAAATGAACCAGGGACGATTGTTTGAATGTCCAGGATCTATCTCTGCGGACGCTTGATTTATCATTTTGGCCCTCAAGCGGCTCGATGTTACGTGAAAAAAAGTAATAAAAGAATCGAATGCCGAAGCTAGACAAGTGCTTGGCCTTGAAGGCTGATTCTAGCAAGTTGTCAAAGGAAACAAGACTTGTGGTTTATCGAGTGAAAACACGAGAAAAAAAAAATCTTCGTTTTTCCCAGGCTAAGCTGTCTAAAGGTTGGAGCGGATCTGCTCGAGGGTATCCTTGGCAGAACCGAGGAGCAGGTCGCAGTTGTTCTCGCCAAAGGTAGTGTTGGCAAGGTTGGCGTAACCGGAGCGCGGGTTGGCGCTGCGCTTGAGGACGACGCAGTGCTTGGCGAGCCAGACGGGGATGACGGGCATGCCAGCAATGGCGCAGGAAGGATCGTCGCGAGCGGCCTTGTTGATGGTGTCGTTGGCGCCAATGACGACGGCAACGTCGTAATCGGCCATCTCGTCGTCGGAGATCTCCTCCATGTCGAGGACAATGTCGTAAGGGACGCCGGCCTCGGCGAGAAGCACGTTGAGCTGACCAGGCATGCGGCCAGCGACCGAATGGGCGCAGTGGTGGACCGTCTTGCCCTCGGCAATGAGCTTGCTGGAGATGTCAGCAACAATGCCCTGGGCCTGGGCCACGGCAAGACCGTAGCCGGGAACAAAGAGCACCTTGGAGGCACCCTTGAGGGCCTCGGCGGTGCCAGCCGAGTCAATCTCGGTAACAACGAGGTCGTCATCCGAAGCGACACCAGCACCACCGGTGGAAGTGCCAAAGCCGCCAAGGATAACGTTGGCGAGCGAGCGGTTCATGCCCTCGCACATGACGTTGGTGAGGAAGGCCCCGGAGCTGCCAATAAGGGCACCGACGATGGTGAGCACAGGGCTGTCGAGGATCATGCCCTCGGCGCAAAGCGCCCAGCCAGAGTACGAGTTGAGCAGAGTGATGACAACGGGCATGTCAGCGCCACCAATACTGGCGGTCATGTGCAGACCCATGAGACCACTGAGACCAACACCCGAGGCGAGGCAGGCGCCAGCAATGGTCGGGTCCGAGGTCGTGAGGAAGCCAGCGAGACCAAGGAGCGAGCCAGCGCCCATGCCAATGTTGAGGGCGTCACGGCCGGGGAGCGCAAGGGCATCGGTGGACATCATCTCGGCGAGCTTGCCAAAAGCAATGACGGAGCCCGTGGCGGTGATGCTGCCCATAAAGGCACCGAGGTAGATGGACGAGGCGTGGAAGCCGTCAAAGTGGGTAAAGTCGTGGGTAAGGAAGTCACCGACGGCCGTCGAGGTAGCGGCAACACCGACGAGCGAGTGGAAGCCAGCGACAGCCTGGGGGAGCTGGGTGGGTCCAATGCGACCGGCGAGGGCGTAGCCGACACCACCGCCAATGGCCGAGGTGATCGCGAGCTGGCCGTACACGGATGCAGGGACGTCCATGGCCTGAAGAGCGCTGGCAATACCCATGCCGACACCACCCATGGCGGCGTAGGGAGCAATGCGGGTCGTGGACTGGCTGGACATTTGCGAGATACCAGCAATGCAGCCAAGACCCGAGGCGAGACCGAGGGTGCCGGCGACGGCGGAAGAGTTGCCGGCAAGGGAAGCGAGGCCGAGGCCACCAACGGCGACGGCAGGGGGAAGGAGGTAGTAGTGGTTGAACTCAGGGGGGTCATCCTTGCGACGGAACATGTCGAGCATCTTGTTGGTGACCATGAAGCCACCCGTCAGGTTGACGGCCGAGAGCGTGACAGCCGTGGCGCCGAGAAGCTGGGGCATGGTGTGGGGGAGAATGCCGCCGCCGAGCTGGAGCATGCCGCCAACGATGGTCATACCGGAGATAGCGTTGGTGATGCTCATGAGCGGGGAGTGGAGCGAGTGGGCGACACCGCGGACCGAGCCGGAGCCGAGCCAGACGGAGAGGGCAAAGGTGGCGAGGAGACCCGTGTCGGGGACCTTGGAGCCAACGCCAATGGCGGCGCTGGAAATACCGGTGCCGAGGAGAACAGTCTCGAGGGTCTTTTGCTGGGGGTCAACGGGCTTGGGCTCCTCCTTGGGCTCATCCGAGACGGGAGCGACAGGGGGCGGGGGCGGGTTGTAGGGTTCGAGCTTCTTGCCGGCGTTGACGATGAGCATGGAGCGCACGGCCTCGTCGCTCTCGTTGACCACAAAGTTGCCCTCCTTGTCGTACATGCTGAGCAGGAGCTTGGACACGTTGCCACCAAAGAGCGTACTGGCGACCGAGGCCATGCGCGCGGGCATGTTGCCGTAGCCGACGCAGTTGATGGTTTGGCCATTCTTGCCGGTGATGGAGACGACCTTGTCGAGCTGGGTGGTCTCGACGTTACCGCCGGTGGAGGCAGCGAGATCAACCGTGACACCGCCGCTGGGCATGGCCTCGACCATCTCCTTGGTGATGAGGACGGGAGCCTTCTTGCCGGGGATCTGTGCGGTGGTGATGATGATGTCGGTGGAGGCGCACTCCTTGAGGAGCATCTTGCGCGCGGCTTCAAACCACTCGGCGGACATTTCCTTGGCGTAGCCGCCCGCGGCGGAACCGTCCTCGTCGCTCTCGACCTTGAGAAAGTTGGCGCCCATGGACTGGACCTGCTCGGCGGCGGCGGCGCGCACATCAAAGGCGTTGACGACGGCGCCAAGGTTCTTGGCGGCCTGGATGGCCGCAAGACCGGCGACACCGGTACCGCATACGAGGACGCGAGCCGGGTTGATGCGGCCGGCGGCGGTCATCTGGCCCGCAAAGGGGCGCTGGAATTGGTAGCCGGCCTCGATGACGGCACGGTAGCCGGCGACGTTGGCCTGGGAACTAAGGACGTCAAAGGCCTGGCCACGCGAGAGGGTGCGCATGAGCATGTCGAGGCTGAGGCCGGTGGCCTTTTGCTCGGCAAGCTGGTCGTAGACGGCCGGGTCGTTGCGGGCCTGGAGCTGAGAAACGATGAGGCGGTCCTCGAGCTTCTTGAGGTCATCGGAGGAGGGCTTGTTGATGGTGACAACCACGTCGCTCTTCCAGACCTCTTCGCCGGAGACGATCTTTGCGCCGGCGGCCTCGTACTGGCTGTTGGAGAACCCGGCGGCGACACCGGCTCCGTCCTGCACTTGGACCTCTGCGCCCTTCTTGACGAGCTTGTCGAGGTTCTCAGGGACCATGCCCACGCGCTCCTCGCCCTCCTTGATGATGCCGATGCGGATGTTCTTGCCCTCGCCCTGCGAGGCCGCTACGCTCAGCGCCCTCGCGGCGTGCGCGCGCGTCCCCGCGAGCGCGTTCCTCTGCGCGGCCGCGCGCACGAGGCCCGCGCCGTGGCGCAGCATGGCGCCGTGCATGTTGGCCACCATCGCCCGCCCGCGCGATCTGCGGCCTCTCCGCCGGCCCTTTCTCCGCTCGCGCTCCGCGACCGCCGCTGCTGCAGGCGAGCCGCCCGTGCGATGCGCCGCGCCGCGCTGCGATGCGCCGCGCCACGATGCGCTGCGCTGCGGTGCGATGCGATGCGGGTCTGTCTGCGTCTGTCTCGCCCTCGGCGTGTCTCCCTTGCGTCTGCGTCTCGCGCCGCCTTTGCGCCCGTAGCGGGCCTAAACCGGCCTCGCCCCGCCTCGAAAATATCTTCTCCCCGCCCTTCCCTGCGACTCGACTCCTCTCCTCCCTCCCGCCCTCCCTCGCGCGCCCGAGCCGCCGCGCGCGCGCTCTCCTCCCCGCTCGCGCCCCGCGCCCTCGCTGCCCGGCGCGGCTGCCGCGGCGTGCCGCGGCGCGGTGCGGGCGCGGGAAGCGGCGCGAGGCGGGGGATGAGATGGATGTGGAAAAAAGGGAGATTGGGATGACGCACGCGGCGCGGGCGAGGCCGGGCGGCGACGCGCGGCGCGGAGGCGGCGACGCGGCGGCCGCGGCGGGGATGGAGACGGGGATGGCGACGGAGAGCAGGAGCGGGAGCGCGAGCGGGAGCAAGAGCAGCAGCGAGGGCAAGGCAAGGCAAGGCAGGAGCAAGAGTGTGGTGCAGCGGATCGATGGGGAGCGAGGTGGGCAAGTCCTGGCGACGCCAGAGCCGCACGTTTTGGAGGAGGGAAAGAGGAAGTGGGAAAGCGATGCACGCGCCGGGTGCCTGATTTCGCCATCAAGGCGGGCAAGAGCGGGAGATGTATATACTCGCGATTTGGAGTCCCGCCGGCGAAGGATGAGACGGTCGGAGGCCGGCGCGTTCTCGCAGCGGCGCCTCTTGTCACGTCGACCGGGTATAGTAGTAGACGAAAGCTTTTGGAGCAGAAGGAAGGAGGTGGGTCTTGGCGCAAAAAGTACTACAGCGATGAGCGCGAGCAAGTACTAGCAGCGATGCACACTAATCAACCCTCGCGTGGCGCTTGCGTTGCCGTTGGCAAACGCGGTGCGGTGCGATGCGGTGACTACTAGCAGTGCGTGCCTGCAGCTATCTATCCATAACCCCCGCGTCGAGGTGAGGCGCTCGGCTACCTTTGATTACACGTTCACCCTCTTTACTTGTAACTGCATTCTCACCGCGCACCGTATGCGTTGCATTACATACCGCCGCCGCAGTCAAGTCAAGCAAGCCCCATCACCACCGCCGCGTCGCCGGCGATGAGCCATCGCTCGCTCCCTCCCTCGACCGCAAGCCGTCACCGACCACGTTAGGCAATTTGTTCATTCATCATCGATGATCCGGTCGCTACTGATGGCGATGTTGCCTGCGCCGAGCGTGCGTGCGCGGTGAGACGTGACCAGGTATCTACGCTTCCGCTGCCGCTGCCGCCGCCGCTGCTGCTGCTGCTGCTGCTGCAGAAGACAACCCGGCGCAAGTCCCAAGCTTGGCGCGGCTTGTGGAGAAGCTGGCTTGGCCTTGCCGCCGCACCGATTTCATCGTTCCCGCCACGCGCCTTGGCGGCCGCAGCCGACGTCATCGCGGACTCCGGGGCCGCGCTCTGGCCGGGCCTACCGACGTCGCCGCCTCGAAGACACACGCACGGCCAAGCAGCGCTTCTGTGCGGCATCGCGGTTTCCTGCTTCTTTGCTTGCCACTTGGTTGCTCGCTCGCTCGTGCTTGTTTGTCCCACGCGCGCTGCTCGGGGAACGCGACCTCGCTGCCGACACGACAGACACGATCCAGACCGCTCGAAAACACGCTCGCAGCGCAGCGCTTCGCAGCGCATCGCAGCGCATCGTCGCGGCACGACGCGAGCGCAGAGTCCTGGCCGCTGCCGACTGCTGTTTCTGTGACCTCCACAGAACAACAACAACAAAAAAAAAAGAAAAGGAAAAAAAGCTACGTCACCTTTCCTCACAGGAGAGGTTACCAACTACGTAAGCAAAATGGCGAAATGCGTTGTGGCACATTCGTGCCGCTCCTCCCCATCCCCGCGAGGACTCGGTGAGTGTGGCACACACCAAAGGTGTGCGCCGCGCAACGTTGCCAAAACCTTATCTTTTTTTCCGGAAGGAAAAACTTTTTTTCCCCCTGTGCGTTCGTTTTTCATGGACGCTGGCAGAGTTTCCGCAGTGGCCGCTGCCGCTTGTGCTTCCGCTTCTGCTTCTGCTCCCGCCCAGCCAACTCGCTCTCTCAGCAGCCAGCCCCGCCGGCTGCGCGACCGCCAGCCCGCCAGCCGGCCGCGACCCTCTCTCCCTCCACCAGTCGCGTCGCGTCGCGTCGCTCTGGGGCCTAGCCGTGAGGCCCAGCCCACGGCGCTTACTATTAGCACCGGTAGTAGGCCCAGTACTAGCAGGCAGCGTCCCTGGGACTGACGCAGGATTCAGGGCCCCGATTCAGGGCCCGCGGCGCGGCCACAACGCCGCGCGAAGCTCTCGGAGCAGAGCAGGTGCGAAAAGATCGCAGTGGCCGCAAAACACGATCCGACCTGGCCTGCCGAAGAGACGAGACGAGACGAGACGAGACGAGACGACGAGACAGCGGTGCACGATACAGCGGTGCGCTGCGCACCTGCCCAGAGACTCAGAGCGGGGGCGGAGCCAGCGGCAGAAGCGCGCAGAGCCCGAACTGGCGGCGCACGAGCTCGAGCACGAGCACGAGCACGAAGGAAGGAAGGGAGGAAGCAAGGAAGCAAGGAGCAAAGCAAAGTTTTCGGGAGAATGAAGGAGGTGTACGCGTCCGATATGGCCATGCAGATGGCGCCGAGCCTGACGATCCCGGAGGAGGGCATGCCCGCCGGATGCGCCAAGACCATCATCTCGGACGAAATGCTCCTGGACGGGTCCACCCTGCAGAACCTGGCCACCTTCGTCACGACCTTCATGGAGCCCGAAGCAGAGGAGCTCATGCGCGCAGGCATGCGCGTCAACGCGATCGACTTTGACGAGTACCCGACCACGAGCGCCATCCACCAGCGCTGCGTTAACATGATCGGCAACCTCTGGAACGCCAAAATGGAAGACGACAAAATCACCGGCACGGCCACCGTCGGCTCAAGCGAGGCCATTATGCTCGCCTGCCTCGCCATGAAGTGGCGTCATCGCGCCTGGCGCAAGGAAAAGGGCCTCACGGACGCCTACAAGCCCAACCTTGTCTTTGGATCCAATGTCCAGTGCTGCTGGCACAAGGCCTGCAAATACTTTGAGATCGAGGGCCGCGAGGCGGACATCTCGGACGACTGCCTCGTGCTCACGGCCGAGCGCGCCGAAAAGCTCGTCGACGAAAATACCATTGGCGTATGCCCCATCCTCGGAAGCACCTTTAACGGCGAGTTCGAGGACGTTGCCGCCATTTGCGCAATGGTGCAGCGCGTCAACGACGCCAAGGGATGGAACATCCCCGTGCACGTGGACGCCGCCTCGGGAGGCTTCATCGCCCCCTTTACGCGCCCGGAGCTCCTCTGGGACTTTCGTCTGCCCCAAGTTAAGAGCATCAACGCAAGCGGACACAAATTCGGCCTCACGTATGCCGGTCTCGGATGGCTCGTCTTTAGTGAAAAGGCCTCTTGCCCCGACGACCTCGTCACCACCGTCGACTACCTCGGTGGTAGCCAGTCGAGTCTCACGCTCAACTTTAGCAAGCCTGCGTCCACCATTCTTGCGCAGTACTACATGTTTCTGCGCCTCGGCAAGGGCGGCTACGCGGCCATCATGAAGAATGGTCTCAGCAACGCAGCATATCTGCGCGACATGCTCAAGGCCACCGGCCACTTTGAAGTGGTCGACAAAGGCGACATGCCGCTCGTCGCCATTGCGCTCAAGGATCCGGTCAAGTCGGGATTTACCCTTTACGATCTCCAGGACGCACTCAAGGCGCGCGGCTGGACCGTGCCGGCGTACCAGTGCCCCAAAGGCGCGCAGCATCTCGTCATTATGCGTGCTGTCGTCAAGCAGAACATGAGTCGCAACATGATCCGTCTCTTGGTTGACGACATTGCCCGTGCCATCGCTTTTTACGAGGAGCATCCCTCGCACCTCTTGCACCCCAAGAACAAAAAGTACCGCGACGACGATCCTCGTCTCAACAAGAAGCGCAAGCTCGACAAAGCCGAGACGGACAAGCTTACCCACAAACTTTCCCGTAACATTACTACGCGACTCATGGGCGGCAATCTCAACCACATTGAGAACGACAACTCCACCAAGGGAGTTTGCTAGACTCTTTCTCTGCTTTCTTTCATTGTCTTTTTTGCTAGATTTCTTCAACCAGCCAGCCAAACAGTTTTTCTTTATCTATGGTATATAGCACAAGCTTGGATTTCTAGAACACGCCGGTTTTTAGAAAAAGGAATGGCAAGCTTGCAACAAGGTCAAATAAATGTTCGCTTTGCTAAACTTTTTGTCCATCTGTCTTCCTTCCTTGGGCCAATTTATACACGTATTGCAATCGCGATGTATTCGCTCGCTTGCAACAAGGTAAATGTTCGCTTTGCTAAACATTTTTGTCCATCTGTCTTCCTTCCTTGTGCCAATTTTTACACGTATTGCAATTGCGCTGTATTCGCTCACTTGCTTTCTGCACTGGTTTTCCCGACCCATCGTCCCTTGCATTCCCACGTACTACGTTGTCCCTGGCATTGTCACGGTCCCTTGCTTGCGCTTGCATTCATTCACTGTCAAGTTCTTGTCCGCCCAAAAAATTCCGAGTTGGTTTTAGAAAAAAGGCAAAAGCAAAAGCTCTGAGGCGACGTGCCGGCCAGCTGCGCATACGAGCAGCTCGGCGCAGAGACGATATAAGCCACGCGTGCGTGTGCAGCATTCTGCAGCTGTCGCGTGCGACGCAGGCAGCAGAGAGAGTGCGTGCAAGATGGGCGGCGGCGGCAAAGTGGTCAACGTGAACGTGGGCGTCCTGGGCCATGTGGACTCCGGCAAGACCTCGCTGGTGCGCGCACTCAGCACGATGCTATCGACCGCGGCGCTAGACAAACATCCGCAGTCGAAAGAGCGCGGAATCACGCTTGATCTCGGCTTTAGCGCCTTTACAGTGGAGGCCCCCGAACAATTGGCCGATGCAGGCGTCAAGCAAGTGCAATACACTCTCGTCGATTGCCCCGGGCACGCATCCCTCATTCGCACAATTATCGGCGGCGCGCAAATCATTGACCGCATGATTCTCGTCGTTGACGTAACCAAGGGCATTCAAACACAGACCGCCGAGTGCTTGGTGATTGGTGAAATCCTCACAAACGATCTCATTGTTGTGCTTAACAAGATTGACCTGCTCCCGGAAGCCACACGCACAGCGTCTGTAGAGCGCGTTACCAAAGCCATTGAACAGGCCCTCTCCTCGACACGCTTCAAGGGAAGCCCCATTGCTTGCATCTCTGCCATTGTCGGCGGAGACGGAAAAGCGGGCGTCGGCGAGGGAAGCGCGGCCGCGCCGCCTCAACCCCCTGCTGCGACTGCCAAGCAACAAGGCCAAACGGGTTCGAGTGGTATTGAGACACAGGGTCTTGAAGACCTTGTGCAGCTCATTCGGCGCACCACAGCCATGCCAGAGCGCGGTGACGCCTCGAAAGAGCCCCTTTACTTTGCAATCGATCATTGTTTTCCAATCAAGGGCCAAGGCACCGTGGTGACCGGCACCATGCTCGGCGGCACCGTCAATGTTGGTGACATGGTCGAGATCCCCCAGCTCGGACTCGAACGCAAGGTGAAGTCCATGCAAATGTTCCGCAAACCAGTCGAACACGCCGCAAAGGGAGACCGCGTCGCACTGTGCTTTGCTAATTTGAATGCCGACGCCTTGGAACGAGGAACCATTACAACTCCAGGAAGCGTCCCTAGTACCTCAGCGGCCATTGTACTCTTACGCAAGGTGCGCTTCTTCCCGCTTGCTTGCAAATCAGGTTCCAAGCTCCACGTCACGGTTGGTCACGCCACCACGGTGGCCAAGGTTACCTTTTTTGGTTCAGCCGAACTCAAAGAAGTTGCAGCTCAACACCTCGGCAAGAACCTTCCAATGCTCGCGTTTGATCACGAGCAAGAATTTCTCTATGACGAGGAGCTGCGTGGCGGAGGCAAGGCCAAGGGAGGACCTTTTCTGCAATGGGCGCTTCTCAATTTCGATCAGCCCGTCATTTGCCAGGCCGGAGCAACTGTCATTGGATCAAGGCTCGACATGAGCGTCGAGACAAAATCGTGCCGCATTGCATTTTATGGACGCGTGGCTTCGCAATACACCAAGACTCCCACCGAAGAGGAGCTTGCACGGCTTCGTGTATATCGCTTCAAGGAAAGACATGGAGCCGTTGACCGTATTGTGGACAAGAAACCCGACGAGGTGGGTCGGGTGCGTGACGTTGTGGCGCGGAGCATGTTCTCCAAGGATACAGACATGAGCAAATTTATCAACCTCACCGTCGAGACTGACGCTGGCGCGACGGGTCGCATTCAGTCTGCCTTTGGTAAAACGGGCAAGTTCAATGTGCATTTTGGCGGCGATGGTGCCGTCGTGAAAAAGGGGGATCGTCTCACGCTTCGGCACAAGCGCATGATCTTTGCCACGGCGGAGGATCGCAAGCGTCTTTTGCAAGATTGACATGAGACAAGGATGGCGTGGTGTCGAGATGTCGGGACTAACTGTGGCAAGTTGGCCACATCAATCGAGCCCACTGATGAGCTATGTGAATATGCAAAATGGCGTTCACAAGTAGCAAAGAAGAAGAAAATAGCAAAGTAGAAAAAAGGCGCATGGCTCACAGTTCTTATTTCTTTTCCCCCCACTCGGGATTCTTATCAGGCATAGAAATCCTCTGCTTGGGACATGCGCTACCAGGAGCGAAGAGGCGGTGATAGGTTTGAGAAAAAACACTTAGGAAACAATGCCGACTCTCGTTTCTTGTTGTTGTTCAATCCAGCGAGCTTTACCATGACTGGAAAACAGATGAAACGAGGCGCCGGCGAGCTCAATCTCATTCTTTTCTCCTCGATCGGCGCTCTTGTTCGATGTATCTCCATCTTTTGACGTGTTTATGCTCGTGTTACGCAAACGCTCGTATGCGGACGGGCAGAGACAGGCGTGTAGGCAGGCAGACAGGTGGACGGACAACGACCAGCAGGCCAGAAGCTGCCGTTTCAACAGAGGTCTTGCGTTGATTGCACTGGCAGCGCGTAAACGCCATGTATCTTCTTCTTCTTCTTTCTTCATCTATTTTTTTTTCTCTTTGCCTTTGATTGGTTGGTTGATAGGTTGATCGGTTGGTGATGCTGTTGTTGTGGTTGTCATAGGTGTCATGTTCACTTTTTGACCTTCTTTTCGACGCGCGCAAGGACCTCGCGCGCCTGCTTGAGGATCGCCTCGTCATCGGGGTTGATGACCAGCCGACGCGTGGTGTATTCGCACCACTCGACGGCCTTGGCGTACTCGCCCAATTTCTCGTACGTCTTGGCGATCATGAGAGCGTTCTTGTTCCAGAACTCGGGCTGTACCTGCTCGGCCCGCTGAAAGTACTTGAGCGCCTCCTCAAAGCTGCTCTGTGGAGGCGTTGCAAAAATGGTGCTAGCGATCTGACGCTGCATCCAGCCCAGGTCAGCGAGCTCAAAGCACCACATGCCAATGCAATAAAAGCACATGCCGTCCTTGGGGTTGAGCCGCACAGCCTGCTCAAAGTGGGAGCGAATATCGTTGAGGTGGGTGATCGTGTACTTGGTGCCCTCGAACTCGCCCACGGCCTGGATCGCGATACCGCACCAGTAGTGCGAGCGATAGTCGTTCGGGGCCACCTCGAGCGCCTGGCGCGCGTACTTGAGGGCGTCCATCGCTAGCTCCTTCTTCTGCTCCTGGGTTCCGCAAACCTCCTGGTCGCCGGAGTCCTTGCTGTAGACGAGGTTGTAGTTCGCGCGCGCGAGACGCCAGCACAGGTCCACCATCTCGGCCTTGTCCGTGCTCGCCATGTACATTTCGTTGAGCTTCTCAAGGCAGCGCGAGAGGTTGCCGTTGACGCCGGCCTGC
This sequence comes from Aurantiochytrium sp. KH105, assembly GCA_003116975.1. Taxonomy (NCBI): domain Eukaryota; class Bigyra; order Thraustochytrida; family Thraustochytriidae; genus Aurantiochytrium; species Aurantiochytrium sp. KH105. The sequence continues at coordinate 117,337 of BGKB01000184.1, forward strand.
TCGTAGAGCACGTCGACATCCTGCAGGTCGCCGGCGGGCACGCCGTCGAGCAGCTTGATCTTGGGCGGCTCGCAGCGCGCCTCGTCGACACCGGTGGCTGCGAGCATGGCCGCGGCCGCGACGCCGAGGCCCACGCTCGCGAGTTTCCACGTCTGGCCGCGGCCCGCGGGGCGCGCCGCCGCCGCGCGCGTCGCCATCGTCGCCGCGCGGCCGGCGTGCCGCTGCGCGCGCGTCGTCGTCGCCGCCGCCGCCGCCGCCATCGCGCGTCGCGCCGCGGGTGCTGCGCGGAGCATGGTCCCAATCACTCGCTCCCGCCGCGCCGACGCCGCTCCCGCTCGCGCTCCCGCTCGCGCTCGCGCCGCGCTCGCCCGCGTCTGCGTCCCGTCCGCCGCTGCGCCGCGCTCGCCCGCCCGCTCGCCAGCTCGCTCTTCGCCGCGCGCGTCTCGGAGTTAGTTCCTGTTCTGCAGCGCCTCCCGCGACTCCGTCTCGATCGAAGCTGACGCCGCGCTCGGATGATGAAGGCGAGAAGGAATGGCGCGAGCGAACGAACGAACGATCGATCGAACGAACGGACGAACGAACGAGGCGCGAGCGCAGGAAGGGTATCCCGCCGCCCCGCCCGCGCGCCCGCGCGAGAAGAAGGAGCGAGAGATCCAGTCGCCCGCACGCAGCCGAGTCGCGGCTTGGCACGACGTGCGGCGGCAGACGCGACATGACATTTCATGAATGACATGACATGCGATGACAAGACCGGGCGCAAGCGACGGGCGCGAGCTCGAGCTCGAGCTCGAGCTCGAGCTCGCGGGCGGCGGGCTTCGCGAGGGCGCGGCGCCCGCGCGCGCGGCGGAGCGGAGGCCGGCGGGGTTTTTCGGCCGGGTCGGCGGAGGGAGGAGAAGGGGCCGCCTCTCCTCGGCAAGGAGGAGAGGCGGCGTGAACGCCGTCCTCCCGGCACGGACGGGTCCCCCACGCAGAGGGGACCCGCGGGGACTTTATGGGGCTGACTTGTGGCTGCGAGACCATCGCGGACGAGGGTGGAGCGCGAGCGAGCTGGGAGGCGAGGAGAAGGGGACGAGCATGGCGGAGAGGGGGAGAAATGATTGGCGGTTTAGGGCGTTCAAGGCTTATTTATGGGCGCGCGGGCGGGCGGGCGGGCGGGCTGGCTTAGAGGTTCTTGGTGTTGTGGATGACAAGCTGCCTGAACAGGCTCCCGGTCTGCTGGAGGTGCGCGAGCTCTCCTTTCATCTTTTTAAGACTGGCTTCGAGGGCGGCGATTTTGGTCTGGGCAGCGTTGAGGTCAGACTGGAGTTCCCGAGACCGCTCTTCAGAGATAGAACGCTGTCTCTTCGCCTTCTCGAGCTCGTTCTCGAGGTCCGCATAGCTGCGCTTGAGACCGGAAGTCTTCGTCAGGCGGGCCTGAGCTGCCGTTGAAGAGAACGATTGCCGACGCGGGGGGTTGGACCGCGTCGCCGGAGGAGACATGGCAGGACTTGTCGGAGAGGCAAACGAGACCGAGGTGGACGAACGGCTAGCGCGGGCGCGTTGGCCTCCTTGCGAAGCGGTCGCAGCGGTACGTTGCACAGTGAAGCGCGTGATCATCTTCCTTTCGTTTGTCTTTCCGCAATTTTGAAAAACTCTTTCAAGGCTCGTGATCATGAGGGGAATTCCGCTTTGCTCGAGGGCAGCATTCCAAATCCCACGGAACTCCTCTGGATTGCTTCCGGCGCCAGTGATGTACCCGCATAGGGTTCCACTTGAGATCTTCTGCGAATTCTTGTTGAGTTTAATGGAAGGACCATCTTTTTTCGACTTGAAGTAAAGACTTTTCCCCTTTCCCCCATTCTTCGGAGAACGCACTGTACAAAGTTCAGAGTCTTTACCTTCCGGAATTTCCTCTCCAATGGCTGTGGTATATTCCACGAGATAAGCGTCTCGCTTCTTCCTTTCTTTCTGGTTGCTCACCATGATCGTCTTCTCTTTGACGACCTTTTGCCCGCTCGACCTGTACGTGGATGCCCCGCCATCATTGCCAACATAGTCCCCGTCAGCGTCATCATCGTCGTCATCGTCGGCCTCCTCGTCCTCATCGACGGCCTCCTCGTCCTCATCATCGTCCTCGTCGTCTTCACCGACACGGTGGTTGTCGTTGTCCATGGCGCCATCGGTATCATCACTTGTAGAAACGTCGCGCAGAGCCTCTCTCTTGTCCTCCTCGTCAAACGCCGCTCTGTTCCAATCGCTCGTCTCCTTCACCTCCTCGCCGTCATTCAGGATGACAACCTCGTGGGCCATCTTGCTCGCTTCTTGTCCGTCTCGCTTCGTTCTCCAAGCCGGTTTCCTCGAGCTCGTTCGGGGTCTGCTGCCCGCTGCCGCTTCGGCCAGCCAGCCTCGCCAGCCATCACGCCCCTCCCTGACGGCGCCCGCGCGCGCGCGCAAGGACAGTCTGAAGTTGAGAGCAAGAAGTCGAGAGCAAAGTTGAGAGCGGGTGTTCTTGGAAGTGACAGACAGACAGACAGACAGACAGACAGACAGACAGACAGACAGACAGACAGACAGACAGACAGACAGAAGCGGGTGTGCGATCGGGAGCGGCCGCAGCTCATTGGGAGCGGCCGCAGCTCATCGGGAGCGGCCGCAGCTCATCGGGAGCGCGGACGAGGGCGCGTGCGGTGCTCTCTCATGGGCTGCCATCGGGAGACGGAGGACACGCACGCAGAGGAGAGCGCTTTGCCTGGTGGGAAAGAAAGTGCTCGTCGTGAGTTGGGTGCAGTCCAGCGGGAACTCCGGCGTCAAGTTAGCAGGGAAAGATCTGGGTGATGGACGCGGCACGTGCGGTCTGCATGAATATGTGCCTACCTGAATCATGGCGTTCCAGGGCATGTATGATGGAACGATTGCGTAGGATACGCTGGTGCGGGGATATCAAGTCCAAGGCAAGGGTCGGGAAAGAAAAGAGACAAAATGCTGGCCGTCATTCTTGCGTTGCGTAGGTTCATGAAATTTATTCGAAAAAGCGCTGCAAGCCTTTATAGGTCTTCTGCTGAGATGCTCGGCGAACCTCTTGCAATACTTCCTCTTTTTTTTGGACTTTGTTCTGAGCAGCTCTTTCCATTGCAGCAATGGCCTCCCAAGTGCTCTTCGCTCTTGCGAGCTTTTCCTCGAGGCACTTGCATTGCTGATTATGAGATTCGAGTTCGGCACGCAAGCGTTCCAAGTTCACCTTCGCAGCTTTCAGCTCTTTTTTCTTTTCGCGGATTTTTTGGAACTCACATTTCACTAGCTGCAGCACTCTGGTCTGTCCTTCGTCCTCCTCGTCGTCCTCCTCGTCGTCCTCCTCTTGGAGTGACGAACTCTTGCTCCTTTCGACGAGTCGGCTGTTTGATGCAGCATCAGGAGCCTCCTGGCGTCGTGAAATCGAAGCTGTCCCGGAAAAGCTTGGGGATGTCGTTGAAACAAAGAGAAGATGTCTCGAAGTGTTCGCGTCGCGCGAAGGTACGCTTGTTGAGGTCGAGCCAGATTGACCAGACGCCTTCAGTGTTTCCATCGAGGAACTACTTGAAGACGCTTTTCTTTCGGGGCTTGCCCAGCCCTGAAGCGTTCGCGCTGCTACATCGCTGGTCTTGACATAAAAACTCATACTCAAAGTGTTCCCACCGGCCAGATCGAGCTTGCCCTTTGTGATGCGAAAATTTGGCGGATATCTCATTTTCTTGATGGCGTCATTCAAGACCTGCTTAATGCTGGCGCCAGTCCACATACCATGATTCCCCGCGAGGCAGCGGAAAGCTTGGACGATGAGCTCAAAGGAAACGCCGTGGGCATCGAAAATCGACGGGGGAATGCGTTCCCCGTTCAGCTCGAGTATCCACTTTTTTCTCACCAACGCTGTTGGAGTTTGCGAAGATGCCGCTTCGCGATTCTTTAAACGCACATGCATCAACTTCTCTTTTTCCATGTACTTGTCGAGGGAACTCAGGAACCTCTTGAGATCTCGCAGCGACTGCTCGGGTGTACGCGAGTTGGCATTTGCCGAATTTTTCTTTTGAGCTACCTCTGTGCATTGTCCGCTTGAGCCGCTCGCATCAGCTTTGCTTGTTATTTGCCGCTTCTGCTTCTCCTCCAGCGCCGTTGCAGTCTGGCGGAATCCTTTTGCTTTCTCAGATCTTACGCGCTCGGGTGTGCCTTTCCCGATATTTGCACGCTGAAAACACTTCGAGACATCAATTCGGACGTCTTCGTCTCGAGGGTTCTCTCCGATGGTGCTCTCGTTCTCCCTGCGAAGACGCTTTGGGGCTTGCTGACCTTCGCCAGGTCCAGCGGCTTCAGAGTCGTCATCGTTGTTTGCGTCTCTCCCGCCTCTCTTGAGCTGATCTCTCGGTCTGCTCTCTGTATCCACGGTCTCTGTCGAGCTTTCGTAGTTCTCGCCGTTATCCTGCGTAGCATCATTTGCGACGTCGTCGTTTCCGTCGCCGGTGGCGACGCTCGCCACCTCGTCGACCTCGTCTGCGAGCCCCGCCATCGCGCTTGCCGCTCGCTGGCTGACTATCCTCCCTGCAAGCCGCGACGCACGCGAGCGCGGGTGCTCTCCGCTTCGACTCGCCTCGCCTCGCTTCGCGCCTCCGTGCAGACTTCGCCGGGCCAGGCTCGTCGTCCTCCTCGCTTCGATCGCGGTCTGTTGCTCCTGCCGCGAGAGCGCGGCTCGTTCTCGTGAGAGCGCCCTGAGAGCGAGGGTACAAAGTCAATCGGTCTCCAAGGAGGAGAACGGGACTCGCGCGCATGGCGACGACTGGGACGTTATGGAGGCGGTGGGGGGCGCCATGCATCAATGATGAGCAGGGGCACGCACGTGGGTTGTGGTTCTGGCGGGGCGTTGACAGTGACTTGGTTGAATCGCAGCAAAAGGGATCTGGCATGCCATTCGATGCGCGGCCGGCGCTCATCGGGAGCGCGGACGAGGGCGCGTGCGGTGCTCTCTCATGGGCTGCCATCGGGAGACGGAGGCCACGCACGCAGAGGAGAGCGCTTTGCCTGGTGGGAAAGAAAGTGCTCGTCGTGAGTTGGGTGCAGTCCAGCGGGAACTCCGGCGTCAAGTTAGCAGGGAAAGATCTGGGTGATGGACGCGGCACGTGCGATCTGCATGAACATGTGCCTACTTGAATCATGGCGTTTGTTGGCTGCAGGGCATGTATGATGGAACGATTGCGTAGGATACGCTGGTGCGTAGATATCAAGTCCAAGGCAAGGGTCGGGAAAGAAAAAAGACAAAATGCTGGCCGTCATTCTTGCGTTGCGTAGGTTCATGAAATTCATTCGAATAAGCGCTGCAAGCCTTTATAGGTCTTCTGCTGAGATGCTCGGCGAACCTCTTGCAATACTTCCTGTTTTTTTTGGACTTTGTTCTGAGCAGCTCTTTCCTTTGCAGCAATGGCCTCCCGAGTGCTCTTCGCTCTTGCGAGCTTTTCCTCGAGGCACTTGCATTGCTGATTATGAGATTCGAGTTCGGCACGCAAGCGTTCCAAGTTCACCTTCGCAGCTTTCAGCTCTTTTTTCTTTTCGCGGATTTTTTGGAACTCACATTTCACTAGCTGCAGCACTCTAGTCTGTCCTTCGTCCTCCTCGTCGTCCTCCTCGTCGTCCTCCTCTTGGAGTGACGAACTCTTGCTCCTTCCGACGAGTCGGCTGTTTGATGCAGCATCAGGAGCCTCCTGGCGTCGTGAAATCGAAGCTGTCCCGGAAAAGCTTGGGGATGTCGTTGAACCAAAGAGAAGATGTCTCTGGCGACTTACTGGCGTTTCTACGGGCGCACGAGGGTGATTTTGAGGCTCAGATGAGAGAGACACCAAACTGGCTCGGTTGCTTGATGGAGTAGTTGTGTGGATGACGCGCACAACAACAAAGGACGTAACCTTGGTAATCTTCTTCTTCTTCCCACGCTCTTCCATTCTTGTCTCGAACTCCTCGATTCGTAAACAACTACCCTTGTTAGCGAGTGCATTGTTCCAGAGCTCAACAAAATTCTCTCCTTGGGACTCCGCGTCGTCGATGTAATCGCGGAATTTCTGATTGGATATCTTCCGGCTATTCTGACGGAGTACGATGGATTCTTTCTTGTTTCCCAATGTCCGATAGAGACTCTGTCCACCTCCTCCTTTCACTGGAGGGCTCAGCTCGAATCTGGCAGAGCTGATTTCTGCCAGAACTTCTTCTTTGATGGCGCAAGCGAACTTGAAAAGAAACTTATCTCTGTCGAGTGCATCCGCGAAATCGATGTCGTCTTCGTCTTCTTCATCAGCATCCCTGTCCGCATCTCCATCTTCGGCAGCTCCCTGACAGTGGCGCCTGAGGTCATCGCGAGCCTTAGCCCCGGCTGACACGGAGGGAGCAGAGTTTCTCTCAGCGATCTCCTCAGCCAAAGCTCCCGATCTCGCTGATGCTAATCCTTCAGAATGGCCATTTTCACTATGTTTCCACCATTCTGTCGATGATTGTTGCTCTTGCTCTACCATCATCGCTGTTTGCTTTCTTCCCTTCGTCTTCGCAGATCTTTGGCGCTTGATGGACCTCTCGTTGGTGTTTTTGTCATCCTCCGGACGATGACGCTTTACAGCATCCGCTCGGGCATCTTTGTTGCCGGCATTATCGTCTTTGTCTTCCGCTCCTCTTTTCGACTTGTTCGTCTCATTTCGCGCGTCCACGTTGTTCACCTCGTCCACATTGTTCTGAGTCCTTGAATTTGAGGTCTCGTCATCGACATAATCCTCGCCTTCATTCTGCGTTGGAGCCGTTGCAACCCAGTCTTCATCGGACTCGTTCTCGCTCTCCATGATACTCTTGACCTCTTGGTCGTTGTCTGGGTTATCTGTCGGTCTTAAGTTCCTCCTGATTTCAACAATTACCTCTTGCAGTTTGCGATTTGCTGCCGCTCGTCCGGCGAATCTCGGTCGTCCGTTATATGCCTACATGTGTCATGATTTTGACTTTTGTGACAGCACGGCCATGGCCTTGCTTCTGGGAAGAAAGACACTCCAGCTGCAAGGGAAAAACCACTCTCTCGTCAAATGACAGCGAGAATTCTTGACATTCACCGTGCAAGCCGACAGTTGAGAAAAAATGGATTTTTTCGCTTGACCCTCTCAATCGCAGTTGTCGTCAAAGGAAAGAGCACTCCACTTTTCCAGCTCTACTTTCATGATCACACGATCCTCCTTGGATGCCTTGCTTGGCCCATTCTCTGCTAAACCCGTGTTTATCGAATCGCAAATTTCGGTCGTCAGTCAGACGTGCCTGAAGTCGAAAACTAGCAAATTGGACAAGCAAAGCGTCCAAGGACGAAAGTGTGATCGGTGAAGTGCAACTGGGAAAGTGGATTGCGAGTTCATTTGACGACGACTATGCTTGACAGGGTCAAGCGCAAAATCCATTTTCTCGACAAGGGCGTGCACTTCAAATATCATGATTTTGTAGCATTCGGTTGACAATAAGAGTGACTCCTTCTTTGCAGCACGCGTCCTTGTCTTTTCGGAAGCAAGGTCGTCGACGCGCTGTCATATCAAAGGACATTTCGTGACACAGGGAGGCAGCACAAGCCTTGTTTTCATTATTTTATTTTCGGTCACGTGAAGAAGAGAGGGGGGGGGGGGGGTCTCATTTCCCCCCCTTCCTTCACGTGCTTTTCTTCCTCTTCGTTGGACCACGCTCCCTGTCAGGAGACGTGAACAATTGGTCCAGCGGCAGGAAGCTCGAGCCGCTGCTACTCGCTTGCTTCCCATTCACTCGAGTTGGCTGGTCCGGTCACGAAAACTCATAACCCACTTTTTATTTAGAGGAGCATCTATTTATTTATCTTTGCTTCTGCATTTCTTCATCAGCGCGCTGACGTTTCGGAGACGCGTCCGAGGTCTCGCCGCTGTTGTCAGTGGCATCTTGTTCTTGACGAGGGCGCTTCTTATCCTCGCCGACGCGAAACATATGCGCCCTGACATCCTCAAACTTATTCACTCTGTCTTGAAGGTACTCGATTTCAGCTTTCAAATCGCTGTTCTCTTTGCTGAGACGCTTGTTGTCGGCTTTCTCTTGGGTGACTGCAGCTTTCAAGCCGCTGACCTCGGCTTCCAGCCGGCTGACCTCAGCTTTTAATTGGGTCTCGCGCGCGTCTTTTTCATCTTGGAGATCCTTGTTCTTCTTCTCGAGTTCCGCTTTCTTGGTGCGAAGCTGTTTTATGGTGGCACAATCAATCTGCCTCTCTTGGGCAAGTTTCTCGCGCGAAGCCACAAGAGCTGACATTTCCTTCTCAAGGAACTCCATGGTTCGTCTCAAAGAGTCATTGACCGAGAAGTCTGTAGGCAGAATTCTCGCGCCGGTGAATCTTGCCGGTCCAGTTCTCCGAGCCGAAGAGCTCACGGACTCAACTTCAAAAGCAGCTGTGGCATCTGGGTCAACATTCAACGTTTCGCCGGCAGTCGTCAGAGAGTTCTCCGTGCTGGTCAAGGTGGCCTTGGTCGCTTCAGGGGTGCCGCTGGACGTCGCTGAAGATTGCGATGTGGCCGGAGGCGGCGAAGTGATCGTCGGTTGCGACGTGACAGTAGGCGTTGATGTGACGGTTGGCTGTGATGTTCCTGCAGGTTGCGTGATGCCCGCAGGCTGCGATGCAACCGTGGGCTGCGATGCAACCGTGGGCTGCGATGCAACCGTGGGCTGCGATGCAACCGTGGGCTGCGATGCAACCGTGGGCTGCGATGCAACCGTGGGCTGCGATGCAACCGTGGGCTGCGATGCAACCGTGGGCTGCGATGCAACCGTGGGCTGCGATGCAACCGTGGGCTGCGATGCAACCGTGGGCTGCGATGCAACCGTGGGCTGCGATGCAACTGTGTGCTGCGATGGTTTCGAAGGCTGTAATGTTACGGTCGGCTGCGAGCTTTCCGTGTTGCTCGTTGGGACCATTGAAGTGAAGAGTGAGGCGTCTTCCGGCTCCGAGACTGGTGCTTGCGGGCTAGAAGCTGACTGCTCGACGTCCGCTATCTCTACATCCATTGCTTCCGAGTCCTCGGGCGCCGTGGGAAGTTGGTTGAGCTGCTCTGGCGTATGCGGCCGAGATGTAGGAGTACTACATGCATTGGGTACTGGAAGCCGCGGCTCACTGTCGACGATCGACGAAGCTTGGCCATCGTCAGCGGCATCACGAAACTCATGCGTCCCTCTAACGTTGGATCGAGAGACCGGAGTCGAGCTCCAGGTGGAACTGGAAGATGCATGACCCTCCTTGTCGAGGGAACTGCTGCTCGACGACCGACTCGGCTCTCCTCCTGAAGCAACAGAACGAGAGTCTGAACGGTTTCCGATCGTGCATCGAACCCCATTGCCTCCAGAAAGCATTTCAAGCCTCATCACGCTCAAGTTCTCAAAGCCACGGGATTTGCGAGCTTTGATCGCGCTGTTCCAGATGTTCTTGAGCTCATCAACACCCGCATCCTCAATGTATCGCATGAGCTCCGAATGCGTGATGCGGAGCTTGAGGCGCTTACCTTCACCGTCGAGAAGCTTTTTCTTCCCGGCATCGCGAAGCTCATATCCTCGTCCGGAACCCACAAGGGTGAAGGTGATTTGAGCTTCGTCATTCGGTAAGTTCTTGAAAATAGTACGCGCATATTTGACAAGGTATTTCTCGCGTTTCTTCTCGCGATCTCTCTCGGACATGGGAGATTTTTCGGAACGGGTCGACTTCTTACCCGGAGTCGTGCGTGGACTCATGTTTTCGGTTCGCCTACGGTGCTCTTGCCCATGATCCTCAGCATCCTTCATCGTAACGTCGTTGTCGTCGCCGTTGTTGTTGTTGCCGGCATTAAAGTCCAGTTCAACAACCTCAGCGTCAACATTTGCGTCATCGTCGTTGTTAATGACTTTCTGCTTCTCCGCCACCTCGTCTTCGTCGTCTTCCCCGGAGAGTTCAGACTCGGAATCAGATGCAACCTGCTCGTGATCGGGCACCTTTGCGACTGCCTCTTCGTCCTCCTCATCATTTTCTTCCTCTCCCTCCTCCTCCTCCTCCTCCTCGTCGTCGTCATAGGCTTCGTCGTCGTCGTTATTGTTCTTCTTGCTGTCGTCGTCGTCGTCGTCGTCGTCGTTGTCGCCATTGTCGGAGCTGTCGTCAGCCTCCTCCTTGTAGCTGACGGTTCCCTGGCTGCGCCGCGATTTGCGCGGCGGAGCCGTCCGCAAGCGAGGAAGGTCATCGTCATCGTCGGAATCGTCATTGGCAAGGGTGTTGCTCAGACGTCTCTCGTCGCGGTGCGTCTTGGGCTTGCGCTTCGTCGCGAACTCGGCCTGTTCATCGCCTTGCGATTCATCGTCCGAAGAACTGAAGAATGAATCATCCGACTCAGAAGAGCAATTCAACAGATCCTCGATTTTTTTGCTACGCTTTCCCTTCGCCGCTCGCGCAGCCTTTGACCCACTCATGAATCGTGCCCCCGGCGCCATCGACAGCAAGCAAGCAAGCAAGTAAGCAAGCAAGCAAGCAAGCAAGTAAGCAAGCGAGCGAGCGAGCAAGCTACTTAGCTAGCACCTCTGCGAGCAAACACGCAAGTACTCTTGCGAGCAAGCAGCCAGCCGCCTCGCGCGGCGTCCGGTCCTCTGTCGCTGTCGCCGTGCGCGCTCTGCGATCGATCAGTGCGTCTGCGTCCTCGCCCGCGTCTCTCCGTCTGCGTCTCCGTCCGCGTGCGCGCGCGCTTTTCCTCTTTCCTCTCCCTATCGCTGGGCGTTTCGGGTCTGCTGCCGCTCGCTCGCCCGCCCGCCCGCCCGCCAGGACTTGCTCTCTCTCCGCGACCCGCTCTCGCGGGATCGTCTCGAGAGCGCAGCTGTGACACGTTTTGGGCTCTCGCCTGAAAATGAGAGCGCCCTGAGAGCGCTCTCAGTATCACGATCGCGGCGCCAGGCGAAGGCGCGAGCAAGCTGCGCGAAGGCCACGGCGAGAACTGGCAGCGAAGGGGAACTAACCGGCGGGCGAGGTCGCAGCGGCGGTATGTGCCGTGGGGGGGGAAGAGAAAAAAAATGAGGATCAGAGCAAGTAGGGCCAGCCACGACCTTGGGGCTTCAGATTCCAGCGCCTCGAGCACTGCGACGATATTGCCTCCAGCATCGACCCCGGTTCGATCCTCAGCGCAAACCTGACGCTCGACGCGAATACCTTTCTTACGGATGGCGATCTCGACGCCTGTCTTCAGAGAGAGCGAGGAGGGTTGCGCCATGGTGATGTACGCGCGCTCCGAGGGCACGCTGCTGCAGCGCGATTTCTGCCACGGCGACAAGCCCTCTGGCGAGCGACCCAAAGAGGGCGCTCAAGTTCGAGCACATCGCCGCGCTGGACGTACGGCCCGATGAGCTGTGGCTCGCGGGAAAGCCTGAATGAACGGCGAAATGCCACCTCTCCTGCCAGTACTTTACGAGCACAAGAGACCCGCGGTACATTCCGACAGGGCCTGCGGCCGCACTGAGTTATGCCTCAATGTCTGAGAGTGCAGCCTCGTCGCTGCCTTCTGGGAACAACAGCGGCGCGCTCGTGGACGAGGATCACGCCGGCTGGCACGCCGTGATCATTGTGGTCACGATCTTGAACAACCTCGACGCGCCGTTAGCGGGAAAGGTGCAAACGCTTGCATGCTGCCGGTTGTCTGCATGGCTACGTTGCACTGCGAAAGTTCGTTCTTTGCGTCCACACGGGCACCGTGCGGGTCGTTGATTCTGCCTATGCCGTGCTCGTGAGTGTTGATTCCACCAAGGCAAAACGCGGGGTCAAGACTGAGATGGCCGCCCTGCGAGACTATCTTGGGCCAGCGCTGTTGATCGCCTCGCAGTCGCGCCCAGGAGAGGCCTCCTTCGGCACACAAGACCGGCATGATATTGAAGGGTTATGAACCTCATCTGGCATACGAGACTTGCATGATTCGAAAGGGAATGATTTTCCTTTGACACTCAAGACTTGCATGACATAAAGGTAATGAACTGTAATGTCGAGTTTGATTCGTGATTCCTCGATTCGTCTCCTTTTAAAATTCGTGATGCCTAGTGGAGAATTTCCGCTGGTGTTGCTCAGCATGGTGCTGATATTCTACATGGCAAGCATTGCTTACCAAATCTCCTTCTGGAATAGACGTCGATGTTTTTGTTAAGCGGCGCTCAACGGCGTCTTTGGGTACATTTCGCAACTGCGCCGTGGAGATCATGTTGTTCCGGACCGAGAGGAGCGAGCACGCTGAGCTGCTTCAGGAATTCTCGATGTGCTGCAGCGTTCACTGCTCTCGCACAACGAGGCTGCAGTGGTGACTCTTGGCGTTCTCCATGCTGACGATCGCATCGTCGACGATCCGATCGGATCCGATCCGACCCATCATCACCTTCCATCACCATCCTCCTCATCTTCATCCACCACCATCGTCGAAGCACCAGAGTCGGTCGGCTTCGGCGATCCAGAGTGAAAACGTTCGTCGAGCCCGCGGCGTTGCAGCGCGCAGGTCCTCGCTTGGCGATCTGCGCGTGCCGCCCAACCGCAGTGCCGCGCCGGGACGAGCCTCGCGAGCGCACGGCGCCGAGCTCGGGCTCGCGAGCGGCGGCCGGGTGCGGAGAGTCCATCCGTGCGTTCATCCATCCGGGCATCCATCCGGGCATCCATCCATCGGCCGCGCGATTGGATTTCCGTCCCGAGGCGGCGTCGAAGCGAAGGCCGCGCGCACGGGCGCCGCGGCGATCGCGCAGCAGGGGCGCGCGGGAGAGGCGGCGAGGGCGCGCGATGGAGTACTTTACCGTCTCGTACCCGGCGGGGGCGCGCCTCAGCATGAGCGTGGTGGGCAGAGAGGACGCTGCTCTGCCAAGACTGGGCAACACCGTCGTGGACGGCGTCGAGGCCCCGGGGTACTCGCACGACGGCGGAGTGCAGCGAGGCGACTTTATCGTTAGCGTGAATGACCAGTACGTTGCCTTCACCGGCAACGCCGAGGTGGTGAGGCTCCTGCAGAGCATCATGAAAGACCAAAAGGAACTTTCCATCCGCTTCGCCCGCCCAAAGGAGTCCGAATGGAAGCGCATCAATGGCAGCTCCGAGCACCCTATTCGTGAGGGCTCGATTAATAAGCTGCACCAGGGCCTCTTCAAAAAGTGGAACTCGAGACACTTCAAGGTCACCCGCGAGACCTTTTCCAGCTCTGTGGATAGCGTGCTCAAGAACAAGTTCGACGTGGACGGAGATATTGGTCGCCCCCGCCTTGCGACGGGTTATCCCCTCCATCAAGGTGTCTTTGAGCTGCGCTGCGGCGAAAAGGACGTTATCTTGCAGACGAACTCCACTGAGCAGCGAGATCTTTGGATGCACGCCATTGAGTGCGCTATTGAAAAGACCTTCTTCCAGCCGCTCCCTTCGCAGCACACGAGCCGAAATGGTCAGGCCTATGTACCAAACTCCCGTCCACCGCTTCCGCCTCCGACAGAACAGTCCACCGATGGCATGGAAGCCTACCTTCGCATGGGCCGCGAAGCTATACTTTCGAACCAAAATGCAAGCAATGGCGGCGGCCCGCGTCAAGTCAGAGCCTCCAGCCACGGCGACGGATCCTCCGCTGCGGAAACTGGCGTCTACAAGATTCTAAGTCTGTCTTCCGTGCAGGCAATTGGCGGCCCGGACACGATCATTTCTCTGGCGCCCAACTTTACCAACCCTGCCGATTTGGCTCCAGCTCTTGTGGACTACGACTTTTCCCTCGAAATGAAAGCGCTCGAAAAGCGTGACATGTATGAAGATGCGCATTAAATACAGGAGCATTGCGTGCGAAACTCCAAGAACGAAAACACAAAGAGGAACTGGCTGGGACATACGCCTTTGGTACATTTTAAACGCCAAAATGACAAGCATTTGCGCGCTTTCCCGATGCTCGGCACCACAAAGATGCGAGTCAAGGGGCGGAGATCGGACGTGCACTTCTCATGTTGCATCGTCACTCATCGTAGAATGAATGAGATCGCTTGTTATGAATAGTCGCGTCTCTCAATTTGTATTGCACCTTTGTTGCCATGGTGATGATGATACCGCCGTGCAGATGCAGAGTGGGCGCTAGAATCGAGCAAGACATTGAACGAATTATGCACCACCAAGTCACGCAAAGAGGCAGCAACAAGTAAACATCTGACATATTTTCCTCTTTTTGCTGAGACAGAAAAAGAAGAAAATTGATGCATGGGCGTGTGGGGGGTGGAAGATGAACAAGAAACAAGTCGTAATTTACAATCAATGAAAAGCTAGGCATTATGCTACGTCGCCATTGCCTTCAAGCATTGCAAATTGTCGAAGCAATCGCCGCAACGAGGTCTTCCGTGACTCCTTCATAGAAAATCTTGTCGCACACCGCCTCAAAATAAGGCGAGGTCTCTGCCCCACTCATTTGAAGACAGAGTATTTGTGGTGCCGTATCACCCAAACGACGAATCATACCTTGCTTAAGATTGGACAGATTGACCCAGCTTTCTGCGTCGTGCAGAAGGCCGTCGCTGACAAGAAGCAAATAGCTGGGGATGTTGCTGTCCGACGCAAGCTTGTTTGAGACCCCTTTCAAGAGAGGCTGAAACCGAGTATTCGATGACCACGAGCTTGCGTCGAGAGAGCTCTGGGCCAGCGTCACCTTGTCTACGAGCTTGGCCTTTTCTTCTGAAATCAGAGTGTCGAGCTTGACGCGCCAATTGATAGATTTGCGATCAAGATCAACGAGACCCATGCTCACGTTTTTGCCTATTGGCAAAGCGCTCACGACGCTACGCGCAAGACCATATGCGGACTGTGCCAAAGCGATCGCGGCGCTCGAGTTTGCGGCTGCAAACGTGCGATCTACCGCTGCAACCACGCGGGCCGAGCAGTTGGAGACAGCTGTGATCGAGTAGCACGTCACACCGGGCTCGAACCACGCACCTGCAATGGGAGCTTCGGCTTCTTCGTCATATCTGCCGCTTGCCCAGCCATCGGGGAGCGCCGGAATATCTTTTGGATCGAAATAGCATGCTACAGCGTACGTCTGCTTTGCGTACCAGGAAAACCCAATGAATTTGCTTCCAAAGGTAGCGTAGCAAATATCAAAGCCTTGCTGCGCGCCCTCGTACGAGACGACTGCCTTGCTGTAGAAAGGCAGCGTGTTGAAGTTTTTATCCGAACAAAACCCTGTCCAATTTTGGCCCGCGACCGCCTGATATGACGTCACTGGCGCCGCCGCCACCGAGGTCGGTGCTGCAAGTTGCACTAGCGCTGCGAGAACGAGCCCAGCCGTGACCGCCAGGCTACGGCCGCGCCGCCACCTTGCAGCCAGCATTGTACGCTCGCAAGCCCCGAGGCTACACTGCTCAACACGCCTCCGCCGCTCTTGCCGCAGCCGCGCAGACGATTGTTGCTTGCTTGTTTGCTGCCGACGCTCTCAATTGGCGCCCGTTCGTCCGTGCGTTCCTCCTTTGCAGGTTTGCTGATGATGCGAGCATGGCTGCACCATCCCCCCGTCTTTACCCCAAACAATGCTGAGCGGGAGAGTAGGGCAAGGAAGCTGATTCGGTCGATCGACCATCTTGCTGCAGCCAGCTGCGGCAAGGAAATTCTCCCTCGCAACACACGAGATGATCAATCGTGACTGACTGGCCGGCTCCACGGACTGGCTGGCCGACCGCACGAACGACGGCGACGTACGCACATGTTGCACGCACCGCAGCCGGCTGCGACAGCGACATGAGCGAGTCTCTTGCTCAAACTGTTCGAAAGCAGCGGGCCTGCTGTGCGGCAGACGATGGAATTTCTCATGTCAGATCAGCTGGCAGCAGCAGGGCTTGCCGCCGCCGGTCCTGACTTTAGCGCTCGTCCGTCTTGTTGTGCCACTGTCAGTACCCACTGCAGCCTGTTGTCGCCGCCGCTGCCGCCCCGCCTGTCGGGCCGTTCCTCCGGAGAGCCTTCGCTGCGACGGCCAGCACGAAGCTGACCCCGGGATATCCCGGGGCGCCACGTAAGCGCATACGCGCGCCGCCGCTGCTGCCGCCGCTGCTGCTTCCACGCGAGGGGAAATAGGGGCGAATCAAGCCTACCACGCGGCGTCGCCGCCCGATCGATCCTCTCGCCATGATCTTCACTCATCACGCGCTGACGCTTTGCCCGCCGCAAGGACAGCCGGCAGATGCCCAGCCAGTTTGCGGGAAGCCTCGCTGTCTGCACCGAACATCATCGCGGCAGCACCAGCACCAGCACGTCACTCACAACAAAAATTTACCTCCTCTGATTTTTCGGCTGCGCTTCCGGGTCGAGTTCCTAGGATCAAGCTCTTGATTGTGTGCTGCTGCAGTGGGGCGGCACGTATACAGAAGCGGTAGTCAACACTTATCAGGCTGGCAACTTGGTTGAATGTGGTGTGGCGCGCGCAGCAGCAGGCGCTTGCCCCGGGGTGGGCTACGAGTGCCGGCAGCGAGAAAGCTTGACTTCGGTTTGTGGACGGATTACGCTGATTCGAGCCAACCAGGGGTGGCTACTGCAGCTCACAGACCATTCACTTTTTGCTACGTATTGTTTTTAGGTTGCGTTCAAGATTATTGTGTTCCTCCGACTGCTGACTGACCACCTTCTCGTCCTCCGTCTTCAGCGGCACCAATCCCGCCTGCTGCTGCACCTGCGCACAGCAGTAATGGAAGGAGTAAATTCGTGACAGATTCTGAGTTGACGTGGACTGGTGTGTCCATGCCGCTCCTATCTTCAGCTACCATAGATGGATGGGGCTAGTTATAGCTGCACTCAGGCAGCAGTATCACAAGTCGTCATAATAACTTCGAGCATGGACAAAACCGCAGAGCAGGACAGCTCAATATAGCTTTGTCAAGAGCCAGCTCGACCCGTAGACAATTGACTTCTCAAGCTTGCGTTCGCCGTAAAGGAGTAGTATCGTGCCTAAGCCAGGCGATTCTTACCAAATGTAAAATCACAAGCACTAATAATTCTGTCCGCAACAGCGCAGATTTGCCAGAGATCGTGCCAATCCAAACAGTCTCAGAGCTGACGAAGTGTACGACGCAGACGCTGACGAGTTGAGAGCAATGTACGAAGCAAGCGCAACGCCAGATGGTCCGAGTCTTGCAAACGGTTACCGGATGGCGTCGGTTCGAGAACGTGCTGTTGCTGCTACTACTACTGCGAGGCCGCTCGCTCGCTCGCTCGCTCGCGGCGGCAGCAAAATTTGTTGCAGCCAGACCCGCGTCTCGCTCGCCGCAACTCGCAAAGCCGGCCTCCGCGGCGCTGCAGCGGGACTCTCGAGCGTCGAAGCTTGGAAAGCCGGGCGTGGGGCGCTGCAACGGACGCAGGGATTGAGCGATTGAGTGAGTCAGGGCGGCCATGAACCATGCCTTGGTGCCTGCGACCTTGCCGGAGAACCCGCCCGCGTGGCTGCTGGAAATGCTAGGGTTCTTGAGCTTTGCGGACCGCGCGGCCATGCTCTCCGTTAACAAGTCGTGGGCGCAGCTGACGCGCTGGCCGGGATGGTGGAAAGCGCAGTGCCGATTTGCGGCAGAGCATTTCAACCTTTTCTGCCCCCAAATCCTGCCTGCAAGCGAGACCTGGCTCGGCTTCTTCGAGGACCTCTGGTCTGTGCGTCACCTTTGGTCTGGCAAGGAAAACGCAGAGGCTCGCCAGCGTCGAGAGGATTCCCGACTCCAGGATCTCGAAGGCCAGCGCATCCAGGTTTTTGCTCGTCTCAAACCCGCGACCCAAGCTACGATGGATGACGCGCAGGAGCTGGCCTTGGACAAAGGAGAAGAGGAAGAAAAAGATGCCGAGACCAAAGCGGTCATGCTTCCTTTGCATCAGCGCCTTGCGCTCATTAAACTTCAATTCCCGGGACGTGAAGTCAGCTCTCGCGAGGCTTTACAAATCCTGCAGCGCCAAGGTGACTGGTTCCAAGGAGCTAAATTGGAAGAGAGCGAATCAGCAAAGGATGACAATGGCGATGAAAAGCCTGCATCAAAGCAAATGTTCGAGTTCAAGATTCACAATGTGAACGAGGCCGATGGCAACATCGTGATGACGTGTCCCAATGTGGGCATCCGCAGCTTTGACGTAAACGGTATCTTTGGTGAGTGTACTTCTCAGGACGCAGTGTACGATCGCATCGGGCGCAAGCTCGTCGTGGATTGCCTGAATGGCTGGAATGGAACTCTCTTTGTATATGGACAGACCGGCAGTGGAAAGACGTACACCATGTACTATGGTCCTGACGATGGTCTCTGCACCGACGGATTAATGTCTGCCAAGGTAGGGCTCGTTCCACGCGTGTGTGTAGATATGCTCCGTGCTGTGAAGCAGCGGAACGAGTCGAAAAAGGTTCGCGCTGACTTGGCACTTTCCTACGTCGAGGTCTACAATGAGCAAGTTTTTGACCTTTTGCGGGGCGGCCAGGCCGTCGGGCGCTCCTCAGTGGCTGCACAACGCTACGTACTCTCTGGCCAGGCACAGATGCCCGTGCACACGCATCGCGATGTCGAGTCCCTGTTGCGCACCGGCGAGGAGAGCAAAACCAAGGCCGCCACCAAGATGAATGATCGCAGTACGCGCGGACACACGCTCATCATCATGACGCTCAAGCAACGCTGTCTACGCACCGGCGCCGAGGTCGAAAGTCATCTTTTCATGGGCGACCTTGGCGGTTCTGAACGTCTCGAAAAGTCCAAGGCCGAGGGCCAGAACTTGCTTGAAGCCACGCATATCAACATGGGTCTTTTGGCCTTGAAAAAGGTTATTGCGGCACTGAATCGCAGCCAACGCCACATTCCCTACAAAGACTCCAAGCTGACCATGCTCATGGCTGCAGGCCTGGGTGGTAGCTCTCGCACACGTGCCGTCGTCTGCGTGAACAGCGACCCTCGTCACGCCGCCGAGACACTTGAGACGCTGCGTTTTGGCGAAGAGTGCTCACTCGTCAAGAACCGTCGCCGTGAGAACAACGCGTCTTTGGTTGGCGACCTCGTGCGGGAAATCGATCATCGCATCAAAGAGCTGGAGAATGTCATTCGCAACAAGGAAAAGTGGGAGACTGTCGAAGTGCGACGCGTCGACGCGCAGGTCGAGCAAGGCACCTTTGAAGAGACATTGAATGCCCAGGGCGGTGAAATGGTCCGGACAACGCGTCTTGTCGGCGCCGAAGAGGAGCACGAACAGTTGCAGCGTCTCCACGAGCGCCGGCGCCAACTTCTAGGAATTGCAAATTAGAAATAAGAAATACGGAAAAGGAAACCAATATTCTCGTTTGCTTGTTGCGCAGCTCCCAGGATAATCGTGTAATCCTTTCGAAAAGTGCATGAAGGTCCTCATTAAGCAGGTTGGCACTTGACAGAAGATGCGGGAGCAAAGTTAGGAACGAAGGACGGAGCAGCTGCAGTCTGGGTGGGTATTCAGCATGTGCTCGAACATGCGCCGAATCTATGACTTTGTCAACGATTTTCAACTTCTTATAATCGCGACCTTAAACCAGAAATTCGAGGAAACCATGGAAAACCTTTTCTGATCAGCACGGCGGGCCCAAGCCAGCTAGTTTCTTCATGGGAGACCCAGCGAGCGCGAGGGTACGAAGTAATCTAGCAAATTACAAGTAAAGTCGACCACAAGGATAGCTAATAGCGGGATTCCTTTCTACTTCACGCAGGTCCTCGTCTGTGCTTACCAACGCGCCCAGCTTTAAAGCCATCTCCGCCTTGGAAATGATTGTAGGGCCAGCGTAAATTTGACCTTCCTCGCACGGTTCTGCGCTGATCCCTCGTCGACGATGAAGGATAATGGGGAAGGCTTGCACAGCCGTGCTGCCGGCTAATATCTGCAGTCAGGGGGCTGTCAAGCGCGTCTGCGTGGCAACAAGGCGTTTGGCCGAAATGCTGCAAAATCCTCAAAATTCTTTTGTTAGAGCTCAAAACATCGGCGCACCAGCTCGTTATAAAAGCCTGCCTCCTCGTAATATTTGCGCCGTACAGGGATCGATTCCCTCTCTGAGAAGAGACCGACGCAAAAGTCTGGCGTCGACGTAATGTACTCGCCAAAGCTCGCATAGCCCGCTCGATGCGTGTCGGGCTCGTGAACCACAACAATGTGCTTTTCAGAGTCCAACGCACAACGAAGCTCCTGCAAGACGGCACCACTGTCGAAGATGCCCTTGGTCAAGACTAAAACATATGCGTGCGTGTGACGCACGCCGTCCAACATTGCCTCCATATTCAGCTCGCCGCGATAGCCCTGGTCATACCACACTTTGAGGCCACGATTCTCGAGTTTCAGGCGTAGGATCCCGGCCAGGTCGCCGCCCGTCGACTGCACGTGGCTCAAAAACACATGTGTTTTCTCGCTCGGTCCAAGAGGCGGAATGCCGGCTGCTTGGGCCACCTCTGCGCCGTCCTCGTCGCTGTCGAGTGCGCCGATCTGCTCCACAAAGAACGGATCAAACTCTTCGATTTGCGCAAGTTTTCGGCCACGACCGCGAAGACGCGCTCCGGACTTGCCCGATGCGCGCTTTTCGACGATTTTATCGTACGGAAGAGCAACTTGCGACTCGGGACTCACGAGATAAAGACGCCACGGAAGGCCACGGAAGACGGTCTCTTCTTGCTCGCGAAACATGGACACCAAAAGCTTGATGACCATCGCAGGACGCTCGGCTGCGGCGTCAATACAAATGCGCACCACGTCACCGTCAACAGTGAACATGAAGTCGTTGACACCAAACGACAGCATCGCCTGCTTGCTGTCGAGGGCCGGGAGCATGGGCTCGTCATCTCCTGAAATCTCTGGTTGCGACGCATACGCGGCGCATTGAGCCACGAGACGATGAAAAACACCGTTTGGCAGAAAGAACTCTGAAAAGTCCATCTCGCACGTCAGGCCAGGCTCAAAATCACGCGTATCGATATGCTTGCTCGAGTCCGAGAGTAAACCTGAAACGAGATATTCATCCTCGTCACGATGCTCGTCGAAGCGCCACGGACACAAGAGCATATTGGCCTCCATGAACTGCAACAAGTAGTCTACCTCCTGGTCGGCCCAGAGCCACTCCAGAAGCGAACGCGTCGCAATCATGTCTTTTCGCAACCGCTCATACGCGGGTAAGAGACCCGCACTCTTGAGTTCGCGATCATAAAACAAGCTCTGTGCGTGAAGGTCGTCTGCAATAACGCGAGCAAGCTTCTTCAGCAGCCACTCAGCGTCAATCACTACAACGCGCTCCAAAGTTTCCGACCCACGCAAGTGAACAACTACGCCGAGGCCGTGAAAGTACTCGAGCATAGCATCCACATCGGCACGATCTCGGCCATACTCGGCCGCACGCTCAACAACCTCGTCGTAGAGCATAAAGGGTTCGCCGCTCTGAAGCATGTCTTCATGGAGTTTCAGCCAGGCGAGTGGGACCTGCTCGCGCACGTAGCGCTGCTCGGACGCCACACTCGCGATTGCAGTGCGCAATTCTGCCGCACGGTCCTTGTCGTTGCTACTGTTGTCGATCGCGAAAAAGAGATGATCCCCCTTGGAAGGCTGAACGAGGTGCTCGTGCGAAGTCGCACCCACATCTTCGCGAAGCACGCGATCCACCTCGCGGAGCTGAGTGACCTGATCGAGGAAGGTGCCGATCATGAGCACTGGCGCCTCGGGCGCATGCAGCCTGATACTGTGGAGCCAGAAGCGGAGAAACTCGATGGCTTCAGCCTGAGTCGACAGCTTTTGATACTCCTCCAGAGTCAACGTGTCGCGAAAGTGCTCCTTGCCAACAATCTCGCGCATGTCAAAGACCACCAGATACAGGCCCTTGTCCGTGAGAAAGATGTGATGCAGCGCGTAGAAGACCTTTTGCCCGCCATAGTCCCAGATCGTAAAGCTCACGTCACGCGCCTCAGCCTGAGCGGCACCTTGCAGCACCGCCTGGTCTTCGTCTCGAAGGGCAAACTTTCGCGTCAGCTCCTCCTCGTCGACTAGCGCTTTTGGAGAAGGCGATTCAGGGACCGGGGGAGCCGTGGCGGCAGCGGTTTCGAGCCGAACAGGAGACTTGGAGGCAGACAGACGGCCTCCCGTGGCAGCAGAAAAAAGGCTCTGCGCTGCTTCTGACACACGCCGGCCCAGAGACTTGCGCTTGAGACTCTTGCGCTCTGGAGCATCCTGAAGGCGACGCAGAGCTGCGTAGCGAGCTTGCGCGTCAAATTCGCCACGGTCCGAAGACAGTGGTTGCCAATGCTGGGCATTGGTGAGGAGGAGATCGGCAACCTCGGTCGAATTGTGCTCCAATACAGGAGTTTGGCCCATCAGCGAGCGCACCGTGGACGTTTTGCCAGCTGCGCCACGCCCCACCACCATGAGTTTAGCGCGACCCCAAGCATGCTCGTCACCCTCGTCGATCGCAGCCTTGATTGCCTCCAGCCACGCATCGTCGTGGCGCTGAGGTGGATTTGCCTTATTTCTTGCGAGCGCGGCGTCGATCTCCTTGAGGATACTGTAGTCGATGGAGTTGTCGAGACTGAGGATTTGTTGAGACAAAAAAATAGAGCCAAGCCAGGTCAAGACAACACAAGACAAGCCGTGCGTGCGTGCGTGCGTGCGTGTTAGTCAGCCACTTTGCTTTCGCCTGCCTGCCTTCCTTGCCA